>JASSUY010033790.1:0-34027 GCA_032466535.1 Forpus xanthops
ACAGGCGGCACCCGCCGCGCCCCGGCCCGGCTGACAGCGCCGCGCCCGCTCAGCCCCGCCCCTCGCCCGCCACAACCAATCAGAAGGACGCCCGCCCCACCTGACGGCGGCTTTGTATCTCTTTGTGCGCGGAGCAGCCAATCAACGGCCGAAGGGGGCGGGATAAACGGGGAGCGGGGCGGGCTCTGGCATTGTGAGGGTGGCGGGGGGGGGGAGGCGGTACCCCCGTAGCGGGTGCCAGGCCGGGGAGCGGGCATGGACCGCCCCGAGCACCCCATTTCCTGTGTGTGCGCGGATGTTCTCTATTCTTGATGTAATTTTTAATAGTTTATATCTTTGATTGGTTTTAATATTTTTTAGTTTAAATATTTACCCCCCCTACCCCCCGCATTTTGCAAATCCGTGGGGCCACGTTGCGGTGAGTCCATCCCAATGGAGCGATGCTCGCACCGCTCCAGGTCCCTGGAGGGGACCAGAGGCCGAGGTTGTCCCCTCGGCAGCACCTTCCATCCCCTGCCCACCTCCACACCTCCATGACCCACTCCCCTTCGTGCTGCCTATCTGGCTGGAGCTGATTCCCACCCATCCATAGGGACAATGAAAGCTGAGGGAGCATCCCGGCTGCCCGCCACCCATGGACCTCCTGGGCATGGGCACTGGGAGCGATCTTGACCAAATCACTCCCTTCCAGGATGGGCAGCACAGTGACACATAGATTAGTTGTTTGTGGTACCCAACTGGGTGATGGAGGGTTCCTGTGCATCGAATGAGGATGCAGGCAGCGCAGAAAGCGCTATTCTGATCAACACAAAAGCACATGGCTACATGCTGAGGTGTGCTGAGTGACACAGAGCCCTATGGGCAGCTGCCATCCCCATGCATCCTGCTGTGGGATGGTGCAGAGCACTATGGACTGCCCATCCCTGCGCAGAGGTGTGTGTGGCATCTCTGGATTAGTGTCTGCCCCATCTCTCATTGACATCATCTGCTGACAAGTGTCTCTTCAGCATCAGACAGTCCCACCATCACCCATTGCATGGTCTGGGCTGCGAGTCCTCCTCTAGCACAATATATAGGGGTTGTCTACAAGGGCATAGCTGCTGCGGGCTGATTATTCTGCAGTAACTCACTGCTCTTCCCACATACTGATCCCCTTCTCAGAAATAAACGAGACTTTATTCCTGCATAAGAATACATTTATTATTCCCCAGCAGTTAAGCTGTGCCATTTCCCCCATGGAGACAAACCCTTCCGAGATTTGCTTTCCGTGATCATTGTCAGCCTGTCACTTCCCATGGGCAGTGAAGAGTCCCTCTGATCCGGGGGAATCCAGCTGGCACAAGGGGAGGATGGTTTCCTGATCAGCCTCTCCTCCAGCGATTCACACGAGGTTATTGTCTATGAGAATGGGAAAGGAGAAGCCAAGCAGAGGAATGGCTGTTAAGGGAAGAGTTGTCTGGAGCAAAGAGATTCCTTAGTTTTAAATGGAAGCTACGCAGCCTCAGCAGCCAAATGATGGACCCTTCTCCATCCATCCTCCATCTCCAGCCACCCCTTGGATGGGGGATCACATGCAAAATCAGAGCCTCCTTCTGCCCAGCTTGGTGATTTCTGTGTTGCCTTATCATGAGAATCATTATAAAGAGCTGCAAAACTGAAACAGTCTCTGCTGTGCTGGTAGTCACACAATCTTCATGGTAACGCCACATCCTGGTGGCAACAACGATGGAAACACCAAGGTGAATTCTAACACTGATGGAATCCCCCGGGACTGACAATCTGAGCTGCGGGAAAGGCTGTGGGATGGCCACGGAAGATGCGGGATGAAGGGGATGGAGGATGTGGGCATGTCCCAGGCCCTGCGCAGGGACAGCTTCAGCAGGACTCACCGCTCCCCCTGTTGATGTCAAGTATAGTTGCAAGAGCTCCTCATCACCAGCCCCAAACCACCCCTGGCTGCATCTCACATAAAGAAGCTCCCAAAAAGCCTTTGGCCGCTTTCAGCGACATTCATTTGGGGATGCCAAGGGCATAGAGCAGACCTCTGCTGGCACCATGCCACCAAAATATCCATTCTTCCCTTCTTTTTATGCTTTCATTCTGCAATGAGAAGGTGAGAAATGCACGTCTGAGCAGGATGGATCCTTGGGGAATGAGGACTGATGAAGAGCCCAAGTTGTGAGCAGGCAGCCCAGCCTCATGCCTGCTTTTCACATAGGTTTTAAAGGTACCAACATCCTCACACACAGAATTGTTCCTATTCCATCGCATCAGCAAGATTTTCCTCCCCAGTGGAAAGTTGCCATCCGATATTTAACAGCCAGCTCTTTCTCTGACCTATTTGCAAACCCCAAGCCACTCTCTCCAACCACCCACTGCTTGAAAGCTTTGATAATTCAATGAGATGTTAATTCCGACACCCAGCATAAGTCACCATAGGAAAATTTAGGGGGTTTTAATTATCATTAATGCAGGAGTAATGAATCTTCTCCACAGATTTCATGTTCAAAGCACCCAGCAGCAATTCCCATTAAGTCAACCTGTATTAGGTGATTGCTGACAGCCCCATGTGCTCTGGGGTAGGCAGAGCCTGAAAATGATGGGGATGCACAAATCTGCCTCGGGGGCCAAGGAGCAAAGGTGCAGCACAGCCTGGCCAGTGTATGTAGGTGTTAGCATACAGCTGCTTAAAAGCACACTGTAAAAGGGCACTGTCAGTTTCAAGCACATCAGGATCACCTTTTAGGACAGAATTGCGCTCTGAATGTGAGTCTGAGCTGCACACGATGCTGGGAACTTCGTTTCAGAGCTTGATCCAATAGGTCTTTGTAGGACCTGCTCCTGAGGAATGTGCCCTCTAATTCCCTTTGTAGAGCCCTCTCAAGTGCTGCCCTGATTTAAGGGAGATCAAGATATTCTTTAGGCATCACTTGAAAGTCCTCAGTGACTATTTTCATTATTCCACATGCATATTTATAATTTGTTTAAATCATCAAATAAAGAGCTTTTGAGAGTCAAGATCCCCAGGAGCACCTCTACAGACCCAGGCATGAGATGCAGGAATTGACTTAAAACACAAGCATGAAGCAGAAGTAATGGCTTTATTTTCATTGCTGGAGACAGGTAAGCAGCCTGTGTGTTGGGATGCAAATAATTCCCCGGAATCTTTCCGTTTTCATGACCAGGCCAATGTTAGCAACATCAAGACAATAGTGAGAGTGCAGAGCTCTGCCTTTTCATCTTTTCCCATGTATTATAAGCATAAAGCACCTTCTATGTGGTTGCTCTGAAGCAGCAGCCTTGCCCTAGCTGGAGCGCACACATTGCCTACGTTTATCCTCTAATTTGAATATAAATGAAAGCAAGTGAATTAAAAATGGAGCCTGGAAACTCATATCTGCACAGGCATATGTATGGCTGCTGGTGATGGGGCTTGGTGGGTACAACCAGGACCCCACTGTGGTGTGCAGGAAGAGCATCCGCAGCATCACCGAGCCTTTGTGTGGTGACAGATTCCTCTTTCCTTGGGGTCTGGTTGCTTCACACACTGTGCTATTGGGGAATTTACCCTTGTATGTGCCTCTGAAACACTGTTATTGCTTTAAAGGTGCCTTTGGCTGACTGCGCTGGGCATGGGCCACTGATAGCCCCATCACTGTGGTCCTGAGCATCCCTCTCTCCTGCTCCCTGCGCACCCTCCTGGGAAGGGAATGGGTATCCCTTAGCCCCAGCCACAAGCCACCCACAGCCTCCATGAGCTCACACACCTGCAGACAGCTACCACAGCGATGAAAGAGCAACATCCAACATCTTTCTTGCAACTTCCAGACAGCAGCAAAAGTCACATCCTCTGCCAATGGGGACGCAACACACTTTGTGCCACAGCTACCATCACTGCTACCACGGGCATAAACATACCCAGTGCTAGCACAGGTCTGTCATCACTGCAAATAAATGCAATCAGCAGCCAAACCCCCCTGGTAAGCGGGGGGGGGAATGTAGGAAGCAGGGAACAGGACATGGTGGTGGTATGTGCACCAATAATAGGACCCACTTCTGCACACACTTAAAGAGCAGCTTAACTTTCAGCATGTCAAGGTCATACAAATAAAAAGCTAAGCTCTTCTCTGAGTCAAAAAGGTCCTACAAATGCAAAAGACTGAATAAATTGCCTAGTACATTTGTTATTATTGCCTGTCTGAGAGGTTGAACCAAAAGGACTGAGTAGGAAAAGGACAGGCTCCATGCAACCAACTGAGATCATTCAGAGACTACAATTTCTTCTTCCATGGGCAATTGTGGCACCTGCAAATGTGTTTTCATCTCCAGATCCTATTGTCCATCCCAAACTCTTATTGTTCAGGAAGGACTGAATTTGCCCTGTTAATCAAAAGAGGGTGTTTCGGTGTAGCTCGAGTGCTGCATTGTGAGCACCCTGCTGGGTGCAGCCCAGGAACCGGCAGTTCGCACACGTGGAGGGTTGGAATGAAATTCATCTGAGTGGTAATGTCAAAACTAAACCGAGCAATTTGTTGCAATGAAAAGCTTTGGGGAAAAGATTATTCTCTGGAGGTCAGAATGAATGGCTCAGATTTTTCTCCCCGTCAATAATTTCCTGTGTGTTCCCACAAAATGGTTTGATTTCAGCAAATCTGTGCTCGCCAATAAAAATCACTGCCACTGAAACCCTTTCTAACCTTCCCCCTGACAGAAGACCTGGAGCTGGGCTCCAGGCTCCCACATGCAGATTGTCCTTCCCACTCCCCTCTTGCACACACATATCATACATGTACACACGTGTACACCCCATCCCACCTCCCCTCTCTCATACACCCAGTCTCCATCCCATCCACACACACATATTTTCCCACACCAGATACACACATTGTCAATGTCAACACCACAACCAATTCTCTCTCCATCACACACCTTGTCTCACACCCAGAGGGTTTTTTTGGCCTTTGACACAGCTTGACATAAGCCTCTGGATAGTCCCTCTCCAATGCAGCCCTCAGCATCACTCTAGACCCCCCTCCCCAGTCCCTGGCTTTGGGGATGCTGCGTTCGACTTCAAGGGGCATCACTCCATGGTAGGTACTTTCTGCTCCCCTTTTATTTCCATGGATGTTGGGCATAGACAACCCTGACGCTTGGCAGGAGCAGAGGAGTATCCCTTTAAATAAGACTTAGAAAAGCAGTGTGGGAAGGGTTCTGTATTGCACATCCATAGAACAGAGCAGCAAATCCTCTCGTTCAACAGCTGATCATGAAGGCAAGTCCTCGAGTGTGAGACACTGAGCTATTAGGGATTATACAGTTCCTTTGAAAAAGGGCTTTTCCTCCCATTCCCTTCAGCAAATCTCCTGCTATTACCCACCCTAAAGCACTAGTAACACTCTCAATCTCTCTTGCTTTTTGCCACAGACATACATATGTCACTCCATGGCTTGGAGTTTTTCACACTGGATATTGAAAGCATAATATTGCCTGGGACATGGAGTGGAAGGGGATAAGGGGTGGGGGGGAGAGGGGACTGTCCAAATTAAACTGCTATTCCCACGTTGCCTAATGCAACGGACTGGCCGCATGAGCCAGGTGCTCTCCCCAGAGCACAAGCTCTGTCCCAGACCACTCAAGGAGAGTTTTGGTGTTTGATTCAACAGCATTTCTTTTAATGAATCCCCAAAAGGCTCCAGCAAGCCTGGGGACCAATGCTACAGCATCATACCAGGAGCGGGGACGGGGGATGCAGCTGGAGTTGGGATCAGGCTGGACCAAAGAACAACTCAGTGCAGCATTTGGGATGAGATACTGTCAGCATTTGACCATTTCAGCTGCCGAGCCCTGCATCACTTACATGAGTTAGGGAAGTCTTGGGTTGAATGCAGGACAGAAGGTCCTTGATTTTCACAGAGGTACAGATGGGACATTTAGTGCCTTTTTCAGCTCTAAACCTGAGCAATCCATCAGCCGACAAAGCAAGACCTCCTACTTCTGTTTCTCCACCAATGCTTGGGACTGCGCTTCATTACTATGAGGAGAAGCCACAACCAAGCACCACCACATCCCAAATCCAATAATACCCAGCTGCCCTCAGCCTCCAGGAGCAGAGTTGCAGGCAAGCGGGTGGATGGAAGGAGCCTGGAGCAGGCAGTGGAATTGACCGAGCCAGTGGGAACAGCGCCAGGCAGGGCAGCGGGAGCAGAGGAAGGGACCTTCCCATTGTCCAGAACAAAAGACCAGATGTGAGCCCAGGGTAGGGAAAATCCCACCCTCCAAGAGCCAGACCTGGCGTTTCCACTCGGAAGGGCCCCAGGCTGTCATCACAAGTACGTTCTACCCCAGCGCAGCTAAACCCCTTTGTTCAATCAGGACAGCTACTTGCCTGCTCACATGCGGTTACTCTGTCCAGCCATACACCAAGGTTACTCAGACCTTGGTGTCAAGGTTCCTCGTCTCTGATTTATTCTTTTATTAAAAGCCAATAAGCAAAATAAAACCCCATGATGGATTTCCCCCCCCCCTTTCTTTTCTTGACTACATCCTTGCTCCCTAGTTAACATTCTTCATTTGCCCTGCTCAGAAGCCTGGTGGATAAGCCCAAACAGATGTGCTAATGCATCCTTCTGGGTCCCACTGCAATGCTGAGTGTGTCCACACAATCACTTTAACTCAGTGGCCTCTACATCAAGCCATTACGTGCTAGCTTGTGCCTTAGCTAACCTTGGTCTTTCAGAAAAGACCCCAGTCTTTATTTCAAAACACTGGGAATGAAGGAAATCACCATTTTCGTATGGATTTGTTCCACAGTATTGCTCCTGATGGGGCTTTTCAAACACTGGAGATGATTAATTTCCAGTTTGACTTCATCTGGCTCTTGCTTCCAGCCATCCATTTGTGTTTCCCCCTCCCCTGCTAGCCTACAGAGCCTGCAATGCCTGCTCTTTTCTCCCTGTGAAGGTATTCATACACTGTCATCAAGTCACCCTTCAGCTTCTCTTCTTAAAATGCAAACAGATGGAAGTCTTTAAGTTCTCCCTCTCTCAGAATGTTTCTCCAGCTCTTCAGTTGTTTTTGTAGCTCTTTCCAACACTCTCCATCACTCTCTGTTAAACACAGACACCTGAACTGGATGCAGAATTCCCAAATCAGTCTCCCCACTCCCATAATAAAGTAAAATCTTCTCCCAGCTCCTTCTCACTATTTCCCTTCTCACACATCCAAGAATCTCGTTCAGACTTCTGGCTAAAACATCACACAACCCTCCTTGTATCCTTATACAGAGCCAAACTAGCTCAAAGCAGCCTCTCTGCTAAGGTTTGAGCCCCTTCTTCCTTCCTAGGTGTTCCTCACTGAACTGCTCTGATTTCACATCTATTCAGGCTATAACAGCATCTGTTGGTGCATGGTTTGCTAAATTCTGACCTGACAAAAGGGAGATTTCTTTCTTGTATCAGATGTTACAATTTCCCTGTTGTTCCTTTTCTCCCATTCCCTCTTATCACTGCTCCTTGGTTTTTGATGCTCAAGGGTGGCAAACATCCATCCATCCATCCATCCATCCATCAGTTCCTGAGTTCAAGTCTAAAGAACCCAGAGCAGAGGACTGAGGCACCTGGCCACAGTTGTGGGCTGCAAGTCACTTATAATGACATTATGGGACAACTTTAGAGAAATAAAAGTAACATGCTGGAAAATAAATGCTTCTTGCTGGGTTGATGCTACCAATTCCCTCCTCTTTAACCAGCAGGTGATTTCTCAGTGGCAAACACCACTTTGCATGGGGAAGATTACTAGGATGCTTTTTTCCGCTGGGAAATAGCTAAATTCTTGGGAAGCGATATGAGGCTTGGCCTGTATCCATCCCCCTGATGTGGATGGGCAGGGGGAGGCAGGGAGGGATGGCAGCAGCCGACCGCTGCATGTCAGTGTTGCTTCACACAGCGCACAGCTGTGTAACATCTGCCTCCAGCCTCTCACTGAAAGCCGTGTTAAGGAGGGGAATGGGGCTCTGAGCAGGATATGGCAGCAGTCTCCAGACAGAGGAACAGTCCTCTTTGTGTGGCATGACTGGGCAATGGTGGCTGCTAAAGAGGGCTCAAGTGATGCAAATTACATTCCTGATCCAAGAGAAGGTGACTTTACGGCAGGCAGGATAACGGTTCACTTAGCATTCCCACTCCTGGTTCCTACAGGTGCCATGTTCAGAAGTCAAAGGCAGTTGAACACTGAGAGGACATACTCCAGACATCACCCATGTCCCCAGTGCTGTGCTGGGGTAACCCCATTGAACTAGCAGAGCCAGGACCTGCGGGTCTGCTGCTGAGCTCCCCATTACACAGCTTCAAATCAATGTGTGGGGCAGAAGGGATGTTGTGCAGAGCATCCCACTGGGATTGTGCCTACAAAAACCATCTAGTAATATAGAAGAGAGCAAAATGCCCACATGGTGAATGATTATTGCCAAAGGTAGCAGTGGGGATACACAAAGCTCCACACCAGCCTCATGCAGCTCATGAATACAACAGTAAGCTCTACTTTTGACACCACCACCCCCCCTTCTAATTCCTGATGGAGAAGAAATGCGTAATTTGGAGCCTGTTTTTTTTTCCACTGCCTTGGTAACGTATTTCCTTGTGTCCATCACCTCAAAGAAACGTATACTTAAGGTATGAAGAGAAAGGTGAAAAGTGGCATGGCCACCAGAGGAAACACTCTGTCCTTGGGAACACAACCCACTTCCCACCTGCAGACTTAAGTCTGTGATTAACCACGCAGGGCTCATGAAAAGGGGAACAAAAGAGAGCCATTTTGCTCCAATGTAGTGGAATAACAGCACTGGTGGTGCCTCATGTCAGGGTGGACTGGGGCTGGATTTATAGAGTGGAAATTCAGCTGTCCAGAAGTGAACAAGGCGTTTGTTGATTTTAGGGGGAGAGAAGGGTATTGAATTCAAAGGCTGCATTCCCAATCCTCACAAACAGCCAGGAGAGCTTGTACAGGTGTTTCACCAGGTATGAAATGGGCTGGTTCAGCTCAGGAGATATTCTCCCCTCTATCCAGAACACTCAACATTGGGTTCTGAAGGAGAGGTCATCCTCTAGACCAGCAACGTTCCTCCATGCTTTGCTTCCTGATCTCCAAAAGAGAAGGAGATGGGAGACTTCCCAGCTTTGTGAGCATATCCTGAGGGTTTATTTGCCAACTCTTAGTGGTAGTGTTTCCCTAATACCTGCCCCCATGAGCTCTCCAGTGCCTGCAGATGGTATCAGCCCTACTGCACCCCTGGGGTGAGCCCATCACCAGAGACACAGACATGGATTGAGGGGATGACCAGGATCTACCAGCTAAATAGCTTCCATGTCTAAATTTAGTTTTATTGGAGCTTGCAACACAGCATCACTTGTTGCAGAGAAAGAGCGGCAGTTCACATAGACATTGTCTGAAAGAGAAAGTGTTGTGATTGCACCAACACACTCTGTGTTACAAGAGGGTTAATACGCTCCTTTTTTCTTCCAAACCCATTTGCTGGAGCAGTATACACAAAATGCTGCTGTTCCTCAGGGAGAAGAAAGGCCGAATCCTGACTCACTTCAGGCCTGAACCCAACAGGGAGCAATCAAGCTGGAGCTGTGAAGGCAGCAGCGATTCCTGACCCTGTTCTTGTTGGCACAAGAGGCCCCATGACCAGATAGGGAGCATTGGGGCAGATTACTCACACCACAGCTATGAGCAAGCAGGGAAGGATGCTGTGTAGGGCTGCACGATGGGCTAGAGATTGAAGTCAGAAACATGGAAAGCCCGTGGAGATGCTGGGAGAGCCCCTCAGCACATGCAGGGTCCTGCAAACCTTCCTCACCCAAACCCTCAATGAGATTGAAGTTCATGAATCTCATAAGCGTCAGATTTGCAGTTAGGAGTGAACTTACCTCATGGGTGATAGAGAGCAACCAGGAGGCCCCAACCTACAGCTTGTGGAGTAGTGGAGTGGTTTGAAGGATCAGACCCATATTTCAGCTGCATTAAGCTGGATCTGAGCTCCCCGTCCCCAGCTTTGTGCAGCCAGGAGGTCTGCTCAGAGACTCTAACATCAGCAGGGGAAATATTCCCATAGTCAGGAAGTTACATAAAGTGCATTCCCTACCATGCATGACTTCTCTGTTGGCACCATCGTGTCTATGCAAGGAATATCCATGGTGATGGTGCCCACAACGTCTCGCCTGTACCGCCTGCAACAGCAGAGATGAAACTGATTTAAATGGGTGCGAGAGCTCAGAAAAATCACTTTGACAGAGTCATCAATGCAAGTGTGTCAAAAAGAACACCAAAAGATCACGGTCATTTCGTAGAAGCATCGTGTCAGGGACAGAAAGAGAAACACAACTTCCTCTTCCCAACCTTGTGGAAAGACTTATCTTGAGTTTTTCCATTTTGAAGCAGTTTTTAATCTCTAATTTTAGAGCAGAAAATGACCCCTCTGAAAACAGAAATGTTTTCACTTATTAAAGTCTGTTTGAAGCACAAAATCATTTTTCCAGCCTCACTTTTACAGGGAATGTTGAAACTTTCCAATGTTCCTCCCAGCTGGAAGAAGAGTCCTTGCCAGCCCTCAGATACCCAACTGCTCTGTCCATAGCAGACAGCACTGAAGGTGAATGAACACAGCCAGCAGAGCACTGTGTCGAAATCCTCTGGCTCTGCCACCAAGACTTCACCATGAGGAGGCTGTGATGTGATGAAATTCACCCTTGTTGTGAGAATCAGCACAGGCCATGGGAGCTCTTTTGTTCACCAGATCTTATGGGGCACCAAGGCCTTGGATGGAGGGTAGCACAAGAGTCACCATCATCTGTTCGCCTGAAGAGGACATGCTGGCTCAGAAGTGATTTTCTCATCATAAAACATCTCCAGTATCTTGTGCTTAAAGCAAAACCTCCTAAAATGTGTGTTCTGCCCAAATTTCCTCTGTGAATTCAGAAATTCATTTAATCTGGATGTCCAACCACACAGTGAGAAGGGCTGGAGGGAGAGAAGGAGATGCTATTTCCAAAGAGCTGTGAATGGGCATGAGGGGTAGGATTAGCCCTCTTTTCCAGCCAAAACTCACGTCAAGATCATTAACTGCAAAACCTGTATGCAGTAAAAAGTGTGTGGCTGGTATTCCCAAGATTTTCCTAAGGCTATTGTTAAGCTCATTATTGTTATTATTGCCTTATGTCCAAGGCAAGAGCAATAGCCCCAGCTTCTATAGGAGACTTGTTACTGAACACCCTGAACATAAAACTATAATGAGCTACTTGATTATAGTGTTCAAGTGATTGAGGGACTCAGGCCACTGAGTTGGGGATGGCTGAGCCATCCTAAAGAGAAGTGAAGTGGATCTTTCGCTTCTTAATACCATGTCTTTGTCTTTCTGCTTAATGTAAATACAGGGCTCTGCCATTCCGCTGCATCTGAGGCTCCTTGGTGTGTCATAAGCACAGCTGTTCACTGCCCAAAACGCAGCAGCATCCTTGTCAAACCCACAGAACCAAAGAGAAATCCCCCCTTTCTGCAGTAACAGCCTCCTTTGACCCCCTTGTAGTGCTTACAGTCATTAATTCACCAAAAGCCACATGTTTGTGAGCAAATCCAACCTCCCTCATTAGCTGTCAGTGTTTCCACCACTCCCTTGTCCATGTTCCTCCACAATGGGCAGGATCACAAGTTGTTCCATGCTGTTTCCCAGCTCTTTTGGAGTGGTCTCCCTGTGGTCACCTTCTCCTCCTCCGCCTTCCCCATCTGCTCCTACCCCGCTGCTCCTATCCCCATTCCCTGCAGGACACAGGCACCAGCCAAACAAGTTTTTCCTCAGCATCAGCAGCACAAACTTTTGTTGTTCAATCTCTTGAAAAAACAACCAAGTCTTCATAAACACCATAGGAGGAAAAGCCCCATTTCGAGATCTAAGCAAGGTCAGGATGAATAACACAGAGCTGCAGGAGAGGGATACTGTGCCTAAAGGGCAAGTGAAGGGAGAAAAGCAGGGGAACACAAAGGAAAATGCTTCATTAACTCCTCTTGAGGATATCTGCTTGGTTTAAAAGCTAATGCCTCCTCCAAGGCAATGCATCAGCTTGCAGACCAGTTCATCACAGAGCTATTTCATGCTACTGGGGCCTCTCTTAGGGCTGTCTTTGACCCGAGCCACTTGCCATCATGGGCCCAAGCTAATGATCTGCCCGTCTGTTATTCTTTTCATGATTTCTGAAATCACCCACCTTTGTGATCCCATTCTCCGTTATCTAGGAATAGATCTGAAACTAAAGGGCTGCAGTTTAGGAGGGGATAGCCTTTCTCCTTGTGCTTGCATGAGTCCTTAAACTAGACCAAGCCATACAGATGAGCATGGAGATAAGTCTCAGTAGCAGAGAGAAGCAGGTCTTATGGGAGCTGAGATGCTCCAGTTATACCCCCAGATGGAGTCCCCTGGGGCTATTGGTGGCCTCATTGACAAGGATGCTGCACAGCATCTCCTATTTGTCTGCATCCAGTGGACACCAAATAGCCTAGTGCAGGCTTTTGTTATGGCTCCAGGCAGCTCATTCCTGCAGGGTACTGTCTCAGAGCCCATTTCTTCCTTCTCACTCAGACAGCTGTTTACATTTCTGTTTGTGTGAATAATCTCAAACATGAAGGCTTTGCTTTGCTTTTCACCCCATTAGATAATATTAATTACTATAGGGAGCCAAGTAGCTTGGAAAAAGAGGGGGAGAATAAAATCATTCTGGAGAAGCTGCAGGCCTTACTGCCTGCATCCTTTAAGGAGCCATCTGCATCTCCTCCAAAACTGTAAAGACAAGCAAGAGCAGCAGTAGCACATATTTGTTCAGTAGACATCATGGCAACAGTTCTGCTTCCTTCTCAGCCAAGAACTAGCACCAAGAATGTAAGGCTTGCTATTCCTCAAGCCCCTGTCTTCATTGGGAATATAGCAGAGAGGTTGTTTGGATGCATGGGAGGACACAATCTGTGGGAGGAGTAGCTTGGATTTGGGGGTCAAATGCCAGCTCTGCTGTCTGCCTTCTACCTCCATATCCACCACACCTTGTGGCTTCCCTTTAGAGCTGTTGCATGCCTTCTTGCAGGTTTTCCAAGAGTATTACTGATTGGGTGTCCATTGGAGAGGTGCTTGACTCAAGGAAACAAGCAGCATCCTCTGTGGGCAGGGATACATACAGAAATGAGGATTGTAATCCTTACCTGCTGCCCCATATCGGCAGATTCCCCTCTGTGCATGTCACATGGGGGATTGATACTGTTCCTTCTAGTAACATTGCCTCTCTACACATCTGGACACAAATGCTTGTTATGCATAATAAGGAAAGCCTGAAATCCATTTAAACACGCACAGGGAGGCAGGCTGTTTAAGAACAATAATAAATAACAATAAGTTTATTAATAATTCATCTCTTCCAAGCAAACATCTCCAGGCAGACATTCCTGCCTATCGCCTCTCTGATACTAAACAGGGCCACTAAGGCCTGGCTCTGATTTTTCATTTGGATACTAGCCAGCAAAGCTTCCCAGTGGATGATGCTGATTTACAGCCCAGCTACATTTGCTGCTATATTTATGCTGGGGTTTTGTTTGGGTTTGGTCTTTTTTAGTGAATTACCTTTCAGGGAACTCATCAGTTTTGAAATATAGGAAGGAAACAGCAGCCATTGAAGGAAATCTAAAGTGGAATTCAGTCACAAACCTCATATATTAATTCCTGTTCCATCCTTTTACTTCCCCAGCACTTGCCCTGGGAAGTTGCACCTATTCCTAGCATGCTGTTGCCAAAGATATTGTATTGCTATAAATGTCAGACATCTGAAGAACAATAGTATCTATTAGCATGTTAAAGAGTATTATTGTCTGCAAGTTACTAGGTTCAAAGGCAGCATTGTGCTTGGCAAATTACTGTCTGGAGCTCCTCTAGTACAAGGCTCAGAGCTGATGGCACATGGTATGGAGACAGAGGTTCTCATCCAGCTGAAAACACAGGGCTCGGTAAAAGGAGAAAGTTAGGTAGGAAATGTCTTACATTACATGGTACAAATGTCTGCAATGCACTTCTGTTACTTTTTGCTTACTACTGTCTCTTTGAAAGCAACCTCAGCTTCTAGATCTTTCCTTCTATTCCTACATTGAAATGATGCTAAAATGAGAGCGACCTTTCTAAACATAACCTAAACCATCTGCTGCACAGAGAGAGCTCTGCTCTCAGGAAGGAGTCAGTCTGACCCATCCGAACATCTGGCCATTGACCGGAGGGGAGCAACGCTCTCACACCCCAGATGTGCTCTGTCTGATTCCAGCTGCTTCCCCCAGCAGTGACTCGTAGCTGGTTTCCATCTCTGGGTTGCTGTTATGCTCCAGAGAGCATGGAAAGGGGCTTTGCCTTTGAATTTGGGTTGAAATGGCATATTGGCATGCTCTGGAGTGCCACGCATAAATAGAACTCAACTCCTACAGCCCTGCTGTCACCTATTAAGCTCATAGTGTATATTAAAGAAGTGTAAGTCATCCTTTGTCTTGTAGAGTGGAGACTCAATTTCTCTACCCCAGTAACTCCACAAGATCTCAGCTCCAGGGATATCTCTGCTATTGGGCCACCCAACTCTCCCTATCTCTTCCTTTACCTCTATTCCTCCCCAACTCCCATCTACTTCTTCCCACTCAACTCATTTGGCAAAGGGAGCTGCATTTGTGGGTGTTGTGCCCACACTTTAGACTTGAAAATTGACTGTAGGATGCATGATTTGAAGGTAAAATCCTTGCAAAGTGTGACAGTGAGCACACAGTTTCCAGCGCTGGCAGCTGGATGTCTTGGGTGTGAGAAAGCATAGGGTTTGCTGCCATATCAGGTCCTGCTCCTGTGGGAAACAACTGTGGAGAAGGATATATAGCTGGGTACAAAACTATCACAGAATCATAGGATGGTTTGGGTTGGAAGGGACAATAAAGCTCACCCAGTTTCACTAGAGCAGCTTGCTCCAAGCCCCATCCAACCTGGCCTTGATGCCTTTATGCAGGGATTTACCCCCAGAATCATGACAGCACAGACACCTCATGGAGCTGCACTGGTCCCTCTCTGCATGGCACAGCAGAGCACATGAATATGGGCAGAGTCTCAACACAGGTTGTGAAGCCGGTGCCTGTGAACTAGATTAGAGAAGAGCAATAACCTCAGCACTTCTGCAATAGGCTCTGATGCAGAGGAACTGGACCAGCTTTGTGCCTGGGACTTGAGAAAAGCCAACAGAGAGCAAGTGGTTAGAAACCACATTAACAGCCCCATTAACAAGTGCTGCAGATTAGACCAAACAACAGTTTATCAGCATGTGCTCCGAAGGCCACAGGCTGCAAGGGGAAGAGAATAGAGGAGCAACAAGAAGGAGGAGAGATGAAGAGAAAGCAGAGCTGAGAATTAAGTTTCATAGTATTGTTTCCTAATTATAGCATGACACTGGCAGCAGATGCTTTGACGTTTGCAGTTCAGGAAAGGATGTGTTGAAAACATGGGGAGCAAACTGCTTAATAAGAGAGAGATGGAACACAGGGTGAGTAGGCATCTGACCTGGGGCTCCTGTCACCCCATGTGAGCTATTGGTGTTGCCCAGCATCCTGGTGATGCTTCTTTTGAGGCTACAAAATGCAATTTAAGGGCTTCCAGACCTTGGTCAGGAGGTGCGTTAATGAGGTTTGCAGGGAAGAGGTGGCATCTTCCCCAGATTAACACATATACAGGGCTGGGGATAGCACATGTGTCACCTGGAGTGCATGGTGAACTGAACATCTCACCATTTCAGATCCATCCTCCCAGCACAGTGGGAACCTGTTGCTTTTCTCCTTACATCCTGCAACCTTTATGAAAGGAATTCAGTATCGCTACCCCAATAGGAGAAACCAAAATGACTTATTGCACAACCCAGCTGGGACTGTGGGGTAGAACCCTGAGCCTGCCCCTTGCTCTAACTGCTGCCCCACAGCAAACTGGGCAAGAATGGGCTTGTATAGGGCTGGTATGGACCCTCCCCAGCATGCAGGAAGGCTCAGAGACAGGGGCCCATATATAGGAAGAAGACTTCAAACCCCTGTAAAGCTTCCCTCTGGCTTGGCACAGTGTCTGGAAGCCCCCAGCACTCACTGGAGCTGTACACAGAACCCCACAGGATGAGGAGCACTAATGCATGTCTTGGTCCCAGTCCAAACTAAACACCAGCTATAATAACCCTTGTGGGGAAAGGCAAACAGAGGACCCTTTTGTTAGGGACAATTTGGCATGTTACGCTTCATTTGGGCCAACAGCACTTCCAGCACGAGGCTTAGGCACCATCTGCTCGATGTGGGCAAGGTGGGATGAGGCCAGGAACAGGAGAAAAAGGGGAATCTCTTGACAGAGAGCTTCGGATGATGCCTCTTGTGTCAGCCCCAAAAAGCTTGGAAGAGGAGAGGCAGGTAGGTTGAGCCCATTATGGTCCCTGCTGGAGGTAATGGTTTCTAATGGGGCAGGAAGCAGTGGTGATGTCTCCTGTCCCTTCATACATGCATATGTATGAAGAGGTCCTGCTTCAGGATCCTCAATCTCTGGCTAATTCCTGTTTGGTTCCCTTCAAAAACAGAGATAGGGGAACAACAGCATTGAAGGAACCGCATGAATCTCTGATAAGCCCAGCACAAGCTTATTTGCGGAAGCTTCTTTATCAGTGTAAATGCGATGAGATGACTCTGGGGAGGGTCTGCCCTGACCTGAAGGGGATGGGACAACCTGGATCCCATACCCATGCCCCAGAACAGCCTGGCCCATGTTTCAGTATAAACTGGATCTCCTGGCCTCTTCCCAGTACAGGCTGGAACCCATTTGACCCCCTCCCAGCACAGGTTGGGTCCCATCCCAGTACAAAGCAGTGTACTGATGTAGCATTAGGTAGTCCAATGAGGAGCAAGGATCACTTCCAACTCAAGATCTATGATTCTGTGGAGACCTGCAAGCTCCTGCAACAGCTCCAGCAACAGTCAACAAATACAACAGCCGTGCCCCATGTCCTGTACCCAGGAGAGCTGCTGATGAGTGGAGTGGTCTCAGCTGGGACCTCATCAATGTAATGGGAAAGGGCTGTGTTGGCTAGGAGAACCTTCAGTCCCAAGCTCTGGGTGCTCTTTGCTTAGAGGTGTGTGTCATGTAAGGGATGTCCTCACTGTCCCAGCTCCAGGTAGGGCCTTGAAATTGGGGTGAAATGAGCTCTATGTGGTGCAGGGAATGGTTGTGTTTGGTGGTGTATGATATAGGGCTGTAGTGAGGGAAAGGCTGTTGTCTCCATCCAAGGGGGTGTGACAACGAGTCTGCTTTGCTTTGGTTGTAATAGGTCTGCAGCTCAAGCTCCTGTAAAGTTAATATTGCTCCTTCCTTCATGGGTGAGGCTGCTGGTGTTATCAAAGTGGAAATCCAAATTTAAATCCCATAGGGAAAAGCAGTGAGAGGTTTCTTTTTCTGACAGCTCACTTATGATGTACAGTTATTTGGCAAGGCAGTTTCCCCCCCCCCCCTTATTTATGAGGGCCAAAGCAGTGCAGGGCTGCAGAGGCACAGTTGTTTGTAGCCATGGTGCCACTGTTGTTGCTGGCAATTGCTGCTGATGTGGGGGTCCTCTGGTAGCAGAGAGAGGCTTCTGCAGCAGGCAGGGATCTAGGACTAGAGACACGCTGCTGTCCTCATCGGCTTCTGGTGTTTAAATTGCTAAATCATGTTGTTCAATCCTGAAGTTGTGCCTCAAAAAGAATTTAATGTGTATATTTGTTTAGAGGATAAGAAAAAGCAGGGAAGGGTTACTGCTGTTTTATAGTAGATGTGGCTGCACGGTGGATGAAGATGGCAGGGAAGCTGCAAGGAGCCATAGGAAATCTATAGTGCAGGGATGTGAACGGTGCACATGAGGATCGGGACTTAGGCCCCAAAACTGCAGTGATTTGAGTAGTGTTTGGTGTTGCATTGGATGCCTCTGGGGAATGATGAGTTCTGCTTCCTAGATGCTTGTAAAATGCTCCGTTAGCCTGGAAAAGGAGCATTAGAGATGTGCAACTAATTAATTACTAATTAGTGGATTGTTCACAGGATACAGCCAGAGGCAAAGTGGTTCCTACACAAACCATGAGGATTGCTGTAATCTGTGCGGGGTCTGCTTGGTGGGTGCTGCCTGAAGCAGCAGAAGGTACAGCAGTAGGAAACACCTGTGTGTGGAGAGGGAAAAAGAGGTGTATTGGGAGATGTAAGGGAGACCAGATGGTGCTGGGAACAAGGGGATGACACAGTGTCCTTGAGGAGGATAAGAGCAGTGAGAAATGGGATTAAAGCCTTTATATGGGCATCCTGAATCCTCTGGTGAGGACCAGACTTCCCAGGGAGAGCATTAAATGGAGCTGCAACAGGGGAAGAAGAGGGGGCTCTTTAGGGGAGAACCAAAGCTGTGTGTGATGATTAGAGGTGAATTGCCACCAGCTGAGTTAAGCTGGAGGTGGAGTTTAACATGTGTTTCCAAGCCATCAAACATTAGGTTGAATCAATACCCAATTGATGATGCAAACTGAGGCATTCCAAACTTCTTTCCCCTGTGCTCCTTGGCCCTGCTGACCATGATGGCTGTGGGGCTGCCCCATGGTAGGGGCTGAGCAATGTTTTTCTACTGGTTGTTTTAAACCCCTGTGGCTCCTGGCCTGGCTGGTGGTGGAGGAGATGGCTGGAGTCCCAGGCAGCAGCTGACATGGTCCTTGTTTGATAGACACCACCTTCCAGATGGACTTTTGGCTGTGGTTTAACTCTGTCAGTGCTGAAAGCGTGTACAAGTGAAATGTGCCAGCTCCTGCTTTGCAAGCTGTTTGGTTGCCATCTGAGGATAGCAGTTGCTTGGGTCTTCAGTGTCTGAAACAGCAATCAGAGGTGTTGCATCAGTGCACAAAGGGTTAATGCTCCTGGGTTGAGGCTGAGACCAGAGCTGCTAATCTCAACCTAAACTAGGAGATAGTCCTGTAGGGAGCAGAGCTGCTTCAGTGTCAGTGTGGGAAAGTGATAACAGGAAGCCTCTTCCCATCCAGCTAATGATCTGCAGTAATGAGTACTTGGCCTCAATCTGTTCTTTGCACTAAGAGAAAAGTCAGGAATTAAAGCAGAAGGGCTGGGGCAGCAATCTTGGCTGGGTGGTCCTGTCCCATGAGTAGTGCACGCTGGTGGTGCTGAGCCCCAGCTCTACCTGCTTATGGGCTTGTCCTGCTGTGGTTTGCTGTGTAGCAGCTCAGTTTGCTGCTTTTCCAGTGAGGATCTTAAGCTGTGATGTAAATCTCAGGAAGAGAGACCTGGGAGACAGGAGAAATGTGTCCCTACAGCAGCATAGGGATGTCCTGTGGGGCAGCATCAGCTGGTGGTGGTGGCAGATTCTGGTCACTGCCATATCCCTGGTAGGGGATACAAGGATCCAATTCACATTGGTTCATTTTGTATTTGCTTCTGGTTCTGTCTTGGTGGATAATAATGAAGGGTGTGCAGGGGTCCTGCCCATTCCTCCTGCATCTATGGATCAAAGTGCTGACCTGCGTGATGCTTGGAACATGTTGAAGCATATTCAGTGTGGTCAATGAGGTTTAGAGAATGAAGCTTCAGTCTAAACATGTGTGTGATTGATCACTATGTCTTGTTTGGTTGATTCATGGGTGAAGCTTGGAGAAGAGCCGCCTGTGTTGTCCTGCTGGGATCTCAGTGCTGTGGGTCAGGAGAGGAGCTGCATTGTGACCTCTATAGGTAGATTTGTATGGGTGATCTCTATCTCCATAGGTAGCTGCCTGCTGCTCTTCAGTTTATGGCACATCACATGCATCTCTTTGGGCATGTTTCCTCTCCTCCTGTGCAATTAGAGATGACAGTGCCCAAATCTAGGGACCAATAAATACCTCAAGGGGGTAGGACCACAATCCACAGCAATGACGGCAGGAGATGCTCTTTAGGGACATCACTTTAAAGAAATCATATGTGAACTCACCTTCCCCCTTAGCAGATTACCGGGGGGGTTCTCCAACGTGCAAACCGCATGTAGCAGATGAGGCACATGCAGGTTTCCTCTATGTGCTTTTACCCTGTGCGCTGGAGATGGCAGCAGAGCACTGCTCCTGTGTTTCTCAGGTGTTTAAATGTGCTTTTGTTCCCTTTGTGTCTGAGCCTGCTGGAAAGTGGTGTGCTTGTCATGCACCGGTCAAAGCACGGATCGGCTTTTATGTCTTCACCATTCATCAAGCTGCATTTCCATCGATTTTCCTGGGATTGTTGCTCTGAAATTCCAAGTCGAAGAGCAGATCTGAGAGCTGGAGGCAGCTATTAAATCATTACCTACCGTACAGCACAGGCCCTGCAGCTCCATCCTTTGGGCTCTTTTCTGAGCTGGTGTTTGATTAAAGCAAGTTTCTCTTTGCCTTTGGCTGTGTTGCTTTGGGAATGGAAAGCTGCTGGGTGACTTCCCAGGTTGGGTTTGCTTGTTTGAGTGTCTCTCATGCTAAATTGAGGCTGCAACTGAAATGTGCAGCCGTTGTTTTCAGTCCTGTGTTTCTTGGTTGGGTTGGTGGGAGCTCACAGCAGGCGCTTGAGTGAAAATCTGGTCCCTAATTGTGCCAGTGAAGGGCAAGAACAAAGGGATCAGGTGTAGGATGTCCTCAAGGATGTGCATGATCTCCCTGAAGGTTGTCCAGCTCAATAGTGTAACTGTACGAGTCCAGTCATGTACTGCTTGTCTCCCGTTAGGCTCCTGGAGTGCTTATAGCTTTCTAGAGCTGGGGAGATGCAGTGAACTGCAGATGGATGCACAGATTTACTCCAAGGTGTTGCAAACAAAGCTGTGCAGGATGTCAAGCTCTAAGGATGTGGTCTGTGTGTGATTAGCCCTGCCTCAGTTCAGAGGTATAAATACATGTGTTTAAGTAGCAAAACACCAGGAAGAGTGCCAAGGGAGAACGGCTGCAAATATACCTGTTCTCACAGGGTTTCTCTGAACACCTGATGGAGGCAGGATGCTGAATTAGAGACCTTTTTGGTCCAGCTTTTGAGGTTATGCTGCGGTGAATGACCATGGCTTTCCCTGTGAGCACCTATAGATTTGAGGCAAGGCATCCAAAGCAGTGCACTGATTGCAGTGGTACATCACCTAGAAGGTGAGGAACTTGGCTCAGGAGGCCAAAGACTCAGTGGAGCAGTGTCTATCATCTCCTGTACAGAGGTATTTAACTTGCTTCTAGGTAGTGCTGTGAATTAAATTCCTAAATCAGTGACCTGGGGCAGCTGCACAGCTGACATTATTGATCTCCCACCACAGTGCACTCACTGTTGGGTGAAAAGAACACTATTTCTAGCTAAAAAACAAGCTTTAACTTAAAACCAAGAGCCTGTCCAATAAAAGATGTGTCTTTGTAACCTGAAATGATAAAAGTAAAGGATAAAAATCAAGTCATCTTTGTGGTGCAGCTTTTGTTTTTGGATTTAAGGATCTACTGTTTTATGGGACTCATTTGTAGAGGGACAAGAATAACTTCTTGATTCAGTTCTTGGCTAAAGAAGAGCTTGTTTTGATTTGTGTTTTTCTAACAATTTTTTAAATAGCTTTTGGCTGGAATTCTTCTTGGGAATCCAATCCCCTTACGCACAGGGGCTTTTTTAATTGTTCCAATGAAAAATAGCATTGACTGGAAGATGTTCTAAGCCGCACGGCGCATATAGCTCATCACAGCCATCAACCTGTGCACTGCTTCGAAGTGCTCTGGTGAGGTAACTGAGGAAAATGAATTGATGTTGGTAGTTCTGAATGCTGATGGAGATCTGTGCTTTCGAAGCAGGGGAAAGGTATTGGGTGCTGCTGTATCTCCCTTGAGCTGCGCCACAAGAGGGCAACCCGTGGCCACAAATCACTGTTCATGCCTGGGGAAGCTGGTGGGAGCATCAGGAAAGGATGACATGCTGGGAAACATAGCAATCGCCTCCCTGGTGCTGTAGCAGTGTGTTCTGTGGGTGTCTGCATGGCCGCATGCAGCAGTGTTATCGCAGGTGGCTTTCTCAATGGGGAGCAATTTGTTGGCATCTGTTAAATTCCCATTGGGTACTTCTCTGGTCTGGTGGACCAAGGCAGAGGTTGCTGCCATCAGTGCAGGTTAGTACTATGGGGCTCTGCCCTGTTAATTAAAGTCTGCCAACACCTAAAGCAGGAAAGTGTCTGAAATTAAAGGTGTGAATTGCATTTACCATTAAAACTTACCCTGGTGCTGCTGCTACAGGAGGCTTGAGTTTTCTCTGCAGCCAAGGTGTTTTACCCTGCCCCTTGCAGAATAGCTATGAAGGCTTCAATCTATAGGCACAAGATAGAGATATAAGGCCCCTGGCCAGCCTGCAGCCCACCTTGCCTGAATAGCGATGGAAAATGTAGTCAGGTGTTTGTTAAAAGCCAAAACTGGGGATATGATGGAGTATCCCAGGCTGTTTGATGCTGTGTGAGACAGATGATGCACCCTGCTGTCCTGGTGGCAACTGCTGCTTCACTGTACCATCCTCCTCTTGCACTTGGATGGCAGGGGATGCAAAATGAATGGAGCAGGATGCTCAGCTGCAATTAAGAATCAAGAAATAATTCCCAGCTCATCAATGGTAACATGAGTGAAGCAGACAGTGATTTTGAACTCCTCTGACTGCACTCTGGAAATGGGTGGAGGAGGCTGAAAATGATTGGATTTCCAATGGAGGATTGGGGAAAAGTCTGTGAAGGAATGAGCAATCCCTGTGCAACAGCATTAGTTCTGCTGGGAATGGGGTCCCCTAATGCCAGGTAACTGCAGACCTGCAGCCCTTGGTCACACCAGGCTGAGCCATGCCAGAACTGAGCTGTGTTCATGACCTGACACAGAGCAGGGGCTTGTTTAAACAGTAGCAGGAGCTTGGTTAACACAGAGACAATCTCAATTCAGAAGTACGTAACGGCAGGAAAAACACCCCATGATGAGTTGGGGAACTGACTCAGGCCAGTCCTGAAATAGACCTCGAAACGGGGCTTGTTGAGAACGCTCCATCAGAACCGTTTCCTCATGGAGATTTTGGCTTTTCTCCTCAAAGAAATCTTTCAAGAAAAGCGTCTGCTCCTGTGGAAAAATTCATCTTTTTGGGGCTGGAAAAATGGAGCATGTGAAAGCTGAAATCTTTCAGCCCAGTGATGCAGTGTGCCAGGTCCCAGGCAGACTCCACCTCTGTGTTGAGCTTCACTTCTCAGCCCTGTCATCCCCACTTGTCTTCATTGGAGTGGAACCCCCTTAACTATTAAATCTACGCCTCCCCATCTCCCTGCTTTTCTTAGTAACTGGCATGCACCCTGTCAGAGCTTCCCTTGGCTGTAAGAAATGTAAGGTCAGCTTCGGAGCAGTACATGGCAGCTCTACTGGGACATCGAATGCAATGCACGCCCTGTCCCTTCGGACGTGGGCTTCTGGGAAACCCATCTCCATCCCATGCTGATGTTTTGTGCATCATGGGAGGTGGCTATGACTGGGCAACCTGGAAAGGCGACTCATTCTACTGGGTCATTTGTGGCTTTACTGGATTATCTTGCAGCAAATGGTTTGTTTTCAAGGTGTTTCTCTATCTCCTTGCTGCCTCCATCCTCATTTCAATGAGTACCCAACTCCTGATGGAAATTTAACATAACAGATGGAGAAATTGCCTGTCCAGGTCCATGCAGCAGGGTCAGAGCTGGTCCTGGGACCTGTGTTGGAGTCCTCATTTCCCTTTCTCTTCAGAAAATACTCGAAGTGGGAAGGTGTAGAAGGGAATAGCATTGCTGGATAACAGATCAGGGTGAGGTATGAGATCAGGTGCTGAAGAGGGCTCAAAAAAGACCTCACTGTTATGAGCAATAACCCTTCCAGTCATAGCACCTAGGATGAACATGGTGAAAGGGAAAGAGATCAGTTTGTGTTAGAAATTGAGGTAGTTTAAAGCACATAATGGTCTAAAACTGGTTAACGGGGCAACTGTCCTTCATAGCAGACCCTGTTGCCCCACCACTGAAAGCTAAGGCTGCTTCTAGAGGGTTGAGCTCCTGCTGCTGCAGGGTTGAGCTCCAGCAGTACACTAGCGTTTGGCAGTTCTGTGTTTCCAGGTTACCTTCTATGCACAGCTTGAGCTGCAAAGCCATGGGGTATGGTGTGGTTTTGTTTTTAATGGCAGTTCTGCTCCTGCATTCAGCTGGGCCCAAGAAGAAGCGGACTTGAAGGTGTTGGAGGCCCAGAAGACAGTGTGGGTGTCAGAGAAGTGATGGCTGAAGGTTTGGAGGGGTTGGATTGCTTTTCTGCTGTGATTCGTCCCATCTGTACAAAAGACCAAGCTCTGCAAAGAGATGCACATAGTCCTGGAGACCTGCAGAGGAGATGCTGATGGTTTTGAGTTCTCACTCCTCACTGCCATTTCTATTTGGTTTTTGCCCTCCCAATTATCATGATGCTTGGAGCCTTAGGTAACATAGTCTAATGTGAGGCATCCCTGCCCATGGCAGGGGGCTGGAACTGGATGGTCCAGTTTGTCCTTTCCAACCCAAACCATTCTACGATTCTGTCTGATGGTGCTCGGGAGTGCAATGTAGGAGGTGCACTGTTCCTTGAACTTGCAGAATGTTGAAAGGAAATAATCCTATAGCAGGATAGTTGTAACGCAGAATGACCCGGGTCTGAAACATTAATCAGATACAGAAGCGTTTCTATCCATTCTGTTAAACATCACCTTCAACACTTTTTCCAAGGCTGGAAAAACCTACAGGGCACTTCCAAAACCAGGCACATTCACACTTAAGTGGCCAGGCTTGAAAATAGGGGAGGAAAATAGCTTAAATACCAGTTTTCCCTGAGACCACATCACAGCAGTTGTAGTCGGCAGAGGGAGCGCCTCACGTTTGAGTCCCATCACCAGGAGAGCTGTGCTGAGGGAATTGCTTTAATTCCTAGCAGGGTTATGCAGGCAAAGCAAGGCTTCATAGAAAGGGGGGTTTGTGTGTGTATGTGGTGCTTTGAGACCTGGTTATTGTCATGAGATGGGCTCACTGGTGATGTGAGGGAGGGCTGAGCTGAAAACCTGCCTGGCCCCGGGCATGGCTGCGTTTTCCCTATGTGAACTTTATGAAAGGAGTTCTCAGTCCATTTAAGAAAACAAAAAAGTGTGAGGAGCAGAGGCTTGGCCAGAGCTCAGGGTCCTGCTGGAGAGCGGAGGGAACAGGAAAGCCTCAGTGGAGAGCAGTTTCTACAAAAACAACCCATGTACAGCCTGGCTTGTGTTCCTGCAGGGCATGGGGGCTATGGACCAGCCTTCCTCTGCCCATAGAGCGTTTTAAAGAGTAAATAGGAAAGAACCCTCTGCACGAAGTGCTGATTCTTGTTTGCTGGTATCCTGGGCTATAAAGGTCTGTTAAAGCACAAGCACAGCGCTGCATTGTTTTGCATCAAGGCATGCGATGGAGAGCCCTGCATCCACTTCCCCTCTGTCCTCATGGGATGCTCTGTGCCTGTTTGCAGGAGACAAGGTATCATGCAGGCTCCTGAGGATTTCCCTCTCCTCGCCCTAGTGTGGGTCTATATTATGTCAAAGCCATTCAGTCAGTTGTATTTATGTGCTAAATTTCCACATGGCTCTTGGGAACAGGCGTGCCTTTGGTAAAAGCAGCCTGTTCTCTTCCTAGTGGCCAAAGCGTCCTCAAGCACCAGGGAACTATTGATTTTTCTCCCATTACCAGGACTTCTGGAAATGAAATTGAGACACAAGGTACCAGCTTAACAAACTGGTGATATCCCGGTTGATTTTATCTGCTTCTTGTGGCCTTAGAGCACTGATTCCCACACTCCAAGCAAGGCAATCCTGAAGCTAGGCTCTGTCGTGCTGGGGGCCATGCTCCCCTTGACAGCCTGCAGCATACAAAAGGCTGATGAGAAAAGGATTCAGCCCAGTGTATTGGCATTTGTGTGTGGTGGTTGTATTAAAAGTACTTGCTGTCAGCCTAGCCATCACTTTTAATTGCCTTTTACGCTCCCTCCTGGCAACAGCAGCTCTTCCCAGGCTGCTGGTGGGACGCTGGGTCTGGGAAGGCTGCTCTGTGCATGGAAGGTATGTGGAAATGGTCAGAATTGGCTTGGGAAGCGTAATGTGGCCCCTGTCTGTCTCTGAGTTTACTGAACATCCCACCAGGAGCATTTCCCTCTGCAGACTCACTGGCAAACACTGTCAAAGGTCATCTCTGCTATGGCTGGGTGGCTTTTGGTGTGCTGAGGAAGTGCATCAGGTTTGGGGTGGGCAAGTTTGCAATCACTTGGTTATGGTTCAATAACCAATTTATTGTGCAATCGCTTGCTTAGGCTGGGGAAGGTGGAGGGATGCTGTTTGTTGCAGAGCTGCATGGCCACACTCACCAGAGAGGGATGCTCACCATAATACCTTTAGGCCTGGAATTACCTTTTTAGTTACGGTGTTCTTGGGCATCACAGCTATATAAAAAGCAGCAAAATGTGTTGAAGAGGTGAGGTAAGAGCATACTTATGCAAGTGATACTGTGCAGTGTAGATAGGTCAGAAGGACTTTCTCCAGTTGCAATCTCAAGTGCTATGAGTGTAGATCCCTTCGGCTCACATGGTAGCACATGGGTAAATTTGCCCCTCAGAGGTGACTTGGCACCACTGATTGACACAGTGAGATTTACATCACTTAGCCCAGTTACACATGTCCTGTTTTGAGGCATCTGAAGATATAAATCTCAAGTTTTGAGTTGCTGTAAAGAACCTTTATAGCCTTTTAATCTTACCCCTAATACTGGAGCATTTAAACTTGCAAACAGTTGAAATTCAGACCAAGATTTCTTTGCCATATTCCCTACAGGCATTTGAGCTGTTGGTCTTGTCTAGTCCATGTATCTTAGACATTACAAGTCTCATCTGATTGAGTTTTCTATGTTTGCAAATAGACTAATCTAATGACCTAATTCCTGAAGGAGGCCTGTTATTTATTAACTATGATGTAAATTCTACCAGCACCAGAAGAAAGAACATTGGGTTTTCTGAATTTCTGCTATTTTTAAAGATCCAGATCTCTAGGGCAATTAATCATCTCTTCCTGACAAACTGAATTCAGTCATGTTATAGCAACAAAACTTCATATGGACAGTTTATGATGCAACATTAACTTGTCAGCAAGAAGGACAATTCATGACTGTCTGCAAGTAGCAAGTGGCAAGCACTTGGACAACTGTCCTATAGTTTTGCAAGCATCAGCACATTTTGTTGGCATAGCCTATGTAGGCAGAGCATAATATATGTTTTTGCTCATATATATATTAAAAAAAACAACAAAGAATATAATTGCCTGCCAGGAGTTTCCACTTATTTTCCACAACGAGAGCTGGAGGGTCTGTAAAAGCTGGCCTCATAAAAAGAAATTGCATTGGGTGAATTTTTCCTTTCCAAGGAAGGTGGAAGAAGTTGGAGTTTGTTTGGATGTACAAGGCTTCCTAAACCATAGTTTATCAGCTGTGTTGCTGCTTAAGGAAAGCTATTGCTTCCAGATAGAGTCCGCTTGAACAAAGCGATGCTGCTTGCAATCAAACCACACAATGATAATGGCATGGACAAACTGAGCATGGGAGCATCAGGAACAAGCCTTGGCACACCAGCAGCCTAGCTGTTTTCAGAGAGAGATTGAGATAGCAGAGGAAAAAGGTGCAAAAGCTTTGAGGGATGAGAGGGGTGAGCTCTGCAGTTATTTATAGTGGGGCTTCAAAGGGTCCTTGAGAGCGCAGGGAAGTCGTTTTGCTTTGGTGTTGTAGGGAAAATGGAAAGGTAAATGCAAACGGAGGAATTACAAGAGGAAAGCAAACACATTAATAGGAACCTTTATGGTCCTGTTCCAGGCAGATATACGCTGAAGCAAATCTGCCTGCCAAGGCCAGGGGAGAGGCGGTTGCAGCGATCTGACTATGAGCTAACACATGGACCTGGATGGGGATTTTTGGCAGGGTGGAGACAAAGATTTTGGCAGGATGGGGGAATACAACAAGCCATGTTCTTGGAGTGGTAAGCCCTGTGCAGTAACTGCACTTGGGTCTAGAACACGAGCAGGGAGCAAGCGGAGCGAGTCAAAGCAATGGCCAGGTTGTTGGTAAGAGGGTTGGGAATGGGATGGTTTACTGCAGCCAAAGGCATGGTGGAGAGGGAGATGAAGAGTTTTAAATGGAATAAAGCAGCGTTGAAGGCTATATCGTCGTACTGGAAGATATAGGTGGTAAATTGCTGAAGTAGCCTAAAATTCCTTGATGCTTCCTGCAAGGCAGGAAGATGCTAAAGATTAAATGTTAATGGATATGATTATGAGCTGCTACTCTGCTCATAAGTGGGTTTGGACTCAGCCTTTATGCAGGAGTGAGATGATGAATTAGGGAAATGGTGAGGGTAATGCTGACCTTCACCCAGACACATAGACCAAGTTGAAGATGCTCAACCTCACAGTGCTTTCTCATGATTTGGTGCACAAAAGGCAATGCTATAGAAACTTTCTGCCAGTGGGTAGCAGGGTTTCAAAACACAGCTGGAAAAGAGAGCATAAATGCAGGGATAGGAGGCTGTATGATGTGGATGCATGCAGTGTCATGTGCACAGTGTGGCTCCAAGGTGCTTCTCCAGCACTCCAAAGGTACCTTTGTGGCCTAGGAAGAGACTGTGCTCTGCAGGACCACTTCTGCATGAATGGCTGTGGTTTGAAGGGGATATGTGGGCTGTGTGTATGGCATGTCCTGGCTGCTCCTCCCTGACCACAGATCACACCCAGGGATGTTGGCTTCATTCTTCTAGTTGGGAGCAGAGAGACTTAAACTACTTAAGTTTAAGCTGAATAAAAGAGGCTTTATAGCAGAAACTTATGATGGAATGTGTAAGTGATGTACCATTTAGGGATGGGAACATATGGCCCCCAGTGTCTTCTCATCCCTCCCAGAACACAATCATTTTTGTCTTGTTTGTCTCAGATCAGTTGATTGTCGTAATGTGTTAAAGACTGTCTTATGAAAGACACAAATTATCCCGATCAAAGGAAGCAGAGGGAGTATAATAAGAGACCAGCCCGGCTGAGTAGAGAGCTGCTCAGTGCCCTGGGACTCAAAGAGGAAAACACAAAGTAAAAACTACATCAAACAAATAGGCATGTCTCCAAAATATATTAGAAGGAAGAATCATTGTGAATGAGACCAAAGAGGGAGCGATCCTCTGCCCACTGCAGAGGAAAGCTAATGCTGAAAGATGCCAGAAAGCTTCATGACTTCAATGTGTCCATCTAAACCTGTGTGATTGCAGACTGCTATTTCAGTTAATGCTCTACAGGCACTGATGATGGAATGGGATCATGCTGGAGGTACTTGGATAATTGGCAGGGATAAAATTCACCCTGAAGTACCCACACTATGTTTTTGAGCACCACTTTCCTCACTTTGAGGACTCCTGGGGATGAATGAGGTTGCATAGGACTGAAAGGGCAAACCTAGTACTGGGTTTTAAATAGTCTAGGGGGAGAAAAGATACCAGGAACTACAGAGCAGAGTAACACACCTCTGGTTTCTGGAATAAGGGAATGGCTTATGATTGCCTAAGGGATAAGAATGCTTTGTCAAGAGTTGTGTCTGTTAAATCAAGTAAGTTTACTTCAGAGACAAGCAAGGGTAAATGTTAAGTGATGGGTTTTCAGGACAGTAATAATTCTGGGTGGTTTTCTTTGTACACTAGTAGTTTATTGTCTTGTGAAACCTGAAATGGATTAGACTGTGTTTCTTTTCCTTCTCTGAGGTCTTACCTAAACAAGGCCTGATTCAAAACAGTCCATGCTGTCTTCTTAAATATAATAAGTCAGATAAGACCACTTCCCACCCACAGGTTAGTATGGTGTGTCTGTTGTTGCTAGTTAGATCGGTTCCGAGTGCTCTGGGGGCTGAAAGCTCTGCTTCTGAGACAGCTCCATGGGTTTTCCAGGGAAGTGCTATTTCTCAGTTCTTCTAGGAAGAAAATACAGTCTCTTACCAAAAGAAGAACCAAATTATGGGCACCTTTAGAAGTAACTGTTCTCGTAGAACCCAGTGGCATTTTGGTGTTGTGTATATCATATCACAAGAGATATTACTGCTCAGTTTCATGTTTAACACAAGTAGGGATGCCATCCCAGCACTGCCTAGTGTCACCAGAGGTTTGCTTGCAACCAGCTTGGCAGTGATGTAGGTTCTCATGAGGCTCCTGCAAGTGTTTAGTGATGTTGGAGCACCAGGACCCTTGTGCCTTTATCTGTGATTGCAGTGTTATCTTATCTGGGGTGCAGGCTAGCTCGGTAACTGGCTGCTAAACACAAATGCTGTGCCTTATGTAGTAAAACATTGTGTGGCTCCTGTCTCTGCCTTTGCAGATGAGTGCTGCCTGCTAGCATCCAATTGGCTGGTTTAGATGGGAACAAGGGGCTCTAGATGTTTCTAGTCTCTTGGCAGAAGCCTTCTAGGCTTGAGTAGGAGGATCTCCATCTCAGGGAGCTGGTCTTTGGTTACTGAAGCCCAGTTCTTTCATCATGACCTATTACTTTTCCATGGCTGGCTCATGGTGAGCAGAAGCATTAAAGCCAAGGCAGAAGAAGAGAGTGTGTTTTAAAGTGACAATTGCTTCAAGCTCAAGCCACTCTATTGCACATGAGTGCTTTCCTTGAACCTGGCTCTTTAATGTTTTGTCTCTGGTGGATGGCGTTGGAGCATTCCTTGGCTGTAGCATGCGAATCCCATTAAATCTCTTGATCCCCCTGTCTAGTTTTAGACTTGTTTATGGAACAGAGTCTGTGTAGGTATTAGTGGCTGAATTAGCAATGGAGGAGCAGAAATGTATTGTGATGTCAAACTGGGTTTTCAGCAATACTTGGTCTAGGTCAGAACAGTCATGGCTGCTCAGAGAATGCCCCAGCCTGGATTGCTCTGAAGGAGAGATGCACTGAGCTGGGTAGCCTTAAATATGATAAGTAAAGCTTTAGCTATGGTATCTTGGCCAGTTATCCGTGTTGACTTGGCTGTGGGACCTGACAGCACAACTGCTCATTCAGTGACTTGGCTTCTGAAAGGACGGTGGAGTTTTCCTCTTGCCTTGTACCCCTTCCCCTCTGTGTATCTGAAGTCAGTGTGGAAAAGCAGCATTAACCATCAGTGTATCAGTTATCAAAGTTGTTTTCCTTTTATTTAATCCAGACTTTTCAGCCTCCCTCTGTCCAATGGAACAGCATGCAGCCATGCATAGCTACTGCCTTGTAAGGGAGGTGATGTGCTTGGGAACAAATGAGTTTCTGCACCGCTTGCCACTGGCTGTTGACATAGTATTGCTGATGGATCCTGCTGATGGATCCATGCTTTTCTAGCCAGGCTGTGGTACAGCTCCACATCCCATTCAGATCTGCCAATGAAATCACTGGGGGCATTTACTGTAAGGGTTAGGGAAACCTCATGTGAACTGGTGACAGCACACCCAAAGGCTGTTCTGCTGCTTGTGTGCCATGAAACAGTGGTGGTTTCTGAAATGACAGGGTCTACGGCCTGCTGCAGGCACTGTGATGGCTTGGAAGAGCTGTTTAGCTAGTTTGGCTGAATGCCCTGATGCAGCAGAGAGGTCTGAAACGTTCTCCTTAGAGCAGAGATGTCAAGTCTGTTCAGGTTCTGATCAGACTTAACCAGAGCTGCCTGCTGTCATGGTTCTACTTTAATTATCCTGAATCTTGATGCCATATGTTAATTTCTGAGTTTCTTCTTCCAGAGAAGAGCCCAGCATTCTATTAATGTATCATCAGCCTATAACAGAGCATCCTCTGGTATTGAAGTGGCTCCAAAACCAAGACAGAACTCCTGGTGGATGCCACAGGCCTGAGCCAAGGGCCACAAGAGTCCATTGCCACTTGAGCATGCCTCAGACCAGAGATGGTCACCTCTAAAAACATTTCCTTTCTGTTTAAAACAAAATGTTATGACAGCATTGGATAGCAAATAGTTCCTGCACACCTTACTTCTTTGTGTGCTACTTTAGTGCAGTTCCCTGCAGCTTGGTGTATTTTGGGTTTCTGGACCAGAAGCAGTAGGACATCACCACCAAAAGCTCCAGTTAGCAAGGGACTGTCCACTATAATAGCAGAATGCCTTAGGTGTCCTCTCCCCCAACCTTCTTGTGCAGAAACCCTCTTCCCCATCTGAAGGAGCTGCTGATGAGCTGTGGGATTACCTGGCTGTGGGCATGGGCTCAGTGATATTTTAAGCAGGGGCATGTGAGGGCTGGGCACAGCCCAGGAGATGTGTCATGCCTGTGTAGCTGTGCAAGGACCTTGCCATGTTGCACAGCAGCTTTGTGGCTGAGCTAAGCTAAATGAGCAGCTTATCCCACTGCCAAGGAGCGTCAGTGGGAGGTCAGTGTTTGATATTTCCACACCCAAAAAAGCAGCCCCAAGCTAGAATTACAGCACAAAATCTCCATTCAGACCTCTCCAGCCTTCTGTTTTCATTGATTTCCATCCCCTGCTTGTATACACACAGTGCCTTCCTTTCCAAAAGAAAACAGTGCTGCTGATAAGGGACACTTATCTCAGAAAGTCATTTACAGAACAAGGGAGCTTTTGTGTTTGCATTCAAATGCAATGTTAACAAACTCCTTGTATGGAAGCTTTATTTCCACTCTAAAGATGGCCCTTAGGGTTCTATGTGAGGTGCATTATATGTCTCATAAATACTTCCCACAGATGTTCCTTCCTTCCTTAGAAAAGAAATAAAGATCCCAAACTTCTTAAGGTTTCACCCTTTCATTTGTTCTGTAAAGGACTTTAAACAGTAATCCTTGGCACAGGGATATTTACCCTTCCCTACTCTCTGCTGGGGTATTACTGGCCTTTGTTCTTTTAGTCAGTGCTGGGGTTTCCTCTCCCATCAGACTGAGTTCCCATTAAAAACTGAACACTTATCTGCAGCTGCAGTAGTTCAAAGGTAATGTGGTATTTCCCATTACAAATGTTGGGGTATGGCACGTGCTGCAGGAAGATATTGTGGTACTGTGATATAGGGGCTCCTTGTGATGGGGACTCTGTCCCAGACGGGCTTTCTCATTTAAATGAGATGCTCTGCGCCTTCCAAAGTAGCCCCAAATACAGAGGATGTTATGGGGAAAAAAAAAAAAGAGGTCTTTCAGGGCTACTTCCAAATTATATCCTTCTGTACTTCTACGGACTTTCTACTGCAGAAGGTCAGACTGCTTTGCATGCACCAAGGAAATAACTTCCTCATCTACCTGGAGAAGTGCAACATGTAAGAGATGCTAAAGACCAAGAAGTCTCAGGGATGGATGTGGTTTTCCTATGGACTTCTGGTGGGATAGCATCTGCCCTTGTGGCTAGCAGCATATGCATGCTGTAATGAGCAGAAATCTCCCCAGTAACTCCTCTGCAGCCACATGATGTGAAAACTAAGTCTATTCAAACTGGTTGAAGCAGTGGAATAAGAGGGTGGGAGATGTCTTCTCCAGCATGGTGTTGAAACAGCTTCTCTGCACCTCCCTCCTGCAGCCAACAACTGATGCAATTCTAACTTCAATTATTTACGCCAAACAAACTGGAGTGGGCTGTAACTTGACATATAATCTAAAAATGAGCTGCTTGGAAGATGTTCTCTTTCCAATAGGAACTTTATTTTTGTAGGGAAAACTCATATCCAGAGTATTCCAATCAGAAACATAGAATCATAGAATAGTCAGGGTTAGAAAGGACCTTAAGATCATCTAGTTCCAACCCCCCTGCCATGAGGCAGGGACACCTCCCAGTAAGCCATGCCACCCAAGGTTACGTCTGGCCCGGCCTTGAACACCGCCAGCAATGGAGCATTCACAACTTCTCTGGGCAACCCATTCCAGTGCCTCACCACTCTTA
>JASSUY010033791.1:0-22697 GCA_032466535.1 Forpus xanthops
CAGATGCAAATATGTTCAACCAAAATGCAGAAGTTTTCTGTAAAATAAAAACAAACTGAGACAAAAAAAAAAAAAAAAGAAAAACATGGGCAGTATCTGACATCACATTGAATCTTTTTTACAAGGTACTTTTCAGATTTCTGGCTGGAGCTGTCACTGGATAAAGATAAAAACAAAGATGATGTGTAGTGAAAATATAATCAAAACGAAGAATAACAGAGAAAGAATTATAAACATTATGAACACCAAGGCTAATAAACTGATCTGATATGTTTTAACTGTGCTAGAGATTGCCCTGCATCCCTAAACTGGAGGAAGAAAAGTGAGCTGAAGCAGTACAAGAGAAGACATTAAAACTTTAAATGGGTTCCTGCTTTCTAACTTTACATTCTGCTAAGCGTTGCATCTCTTCTAGGATTTTTGCCTGAGTTTCATATCAGATGCAAATATGTTCAACCAAAATGCAGAAGTTTTCTGTAAAATAAAAACAAACTGAGACAAAAAAAAAAAAAAAGAAAAAAAGCACGTATTCTTTAAGACTATTTCTTATAACTACCCTCTGTCCTGAAGAAGTTTATGGAAAGATGGATGATTTCTAACTTTACATGTTAAATACTGGGGATACTGAAATGCAAAGGTATCCATGACAACTACTTCTAATCATCAAAAAGGATCTCCAATACTAAGCCACCTTTATCATCTTCTACATACAGGCCCCCACTTCTAAGTGTGTTTCTGGCAATTTCGTAGTATTTCAAAATGGAAAATGATTTACGGGATGAAGATATTAGGAACAATGATTATGCAAATAATATCAGAGAGCCAGTAAAAATAATTATGCATCATTTTAAACTTACAAAAAAATTGTGTTAAGAATCCTGCCAAAATACACAGTGAAAGAATTCTGGGCAACATGAAATAAAGTACCAGAAATGGCCCTTAGGGAGATTGCTTACAAATTCATACATAAATGCTACTAAACATTTTGTAACGTAACTACAAACTTTGATTGCCTACAGTAAAATCTGTCATAATTTGAACTAGAAGTTTCCTGATCTAGAGAAAGAACATCTTCCAAGTTGTTCCATCAAGACTTTTTCTTATCCTTTTCATACAATTCTTTGGACATTTAATACAGACTCCTCAATAGTTAAAAACTCACATTAGCTCCAGAGGTTCTCCAGCACTCTGTGTTCCCTAGCCTGATTCTGAGCCTTTCAAACACCAGGATGAGAGGAAGAAAGACCACAGAATTGTCAAAGGGGAAAACAGCCTTAATCCTTTGTTGAAAACTTCAAATTCTTGAACCAAAGCAGCAGGAAAAACCATAAACATACTTCTAAAGCAATTTCTACCTCAAGAAATTCAGCCACAGAAGACATTTCATTTTTCCCAAACTCAGCTACTTTGTATTTTGAGCGCTTTAAAAATTTTAACATAGTTAAATCAATAGTAGGGGCTCAGTCTGCAGAGCTGTATCTTTTTCCATCGAGTCCCACAGTGAAGATGCACCTACATCTCTATAAATATAGGGAGTGTGCCAGGAGATAGATATGCAAACCTACAAATAAGTAGGTTTCTGCAAAGTTTGAGTACTTTGCTCTCCAATGGAAATTATTACAGCTTCTCAGGCAAATACAAACAGAACAGCTGTAAATCCCATCACTGTGATGCAAACAAGTCATTCCAGTTTATCAATTGCACTTAATATTCAGTTTTGTAAGCTATATTGTGTAAGGATTTAATTACTTTAGCAACAACTTCCAAGTAAAAAAAAAAAAAAAAGTCTTAAAATAATTTTTATAAATGAGAGGTTATTAAAGAGCTTATCGGAAGTCCCACTGCAATTAGGTGGCTGAGTCATGAATTAGTTTGCTATAAAGAACAGTGCATAGCCTAATTGCATGACTAGGGATCTAACATTTTATTCTAGGCTTTGACATGAACTCCTTCTATAGCCTTCGGGAAACAGAATCTTCAGACGGATAGGCTGAGGTATATAAAGTCAGGATAAATGTACTTACTCATATGACAGCAAATTAAATAATAATTGTAAAACAGCTTGAAGAATAAGAATAATAAATAACCACCACACCATATTGCTTTTCAGGAGGCTTCAGAAGTTACCTTTGTTCTCATACATGAGACTTTCTGGAAATAATCACTTCAACTTAAATAAAATAATTTTAAATCCTGTGGTTATTACAGTTGGATTACACTTTCCAGTTTGGTTTGAAGAACTAGGAAAAGCTGCAACCAATGTCAGTTCTGCTCAAATTGTTTTGCAGGCTCACCCTTGGTACTGTGCTTGTAAGAGATTAGAGGAAATAGTTCTATTCCAAAGTCCAAGAAACAAGAACAACAAACCCCAAGGTAACAGTGCACTATATGTTTATTTCCCAAATGCTACTACTAGTACTTTCAACCAAAGCGCTTAAACGCATTACTTCTAGGCAGCTTAAAGCCAAGACCTTCCAATTGACAAGAATGGTGGATGGTACTACCCAATACACATACTGAAAGGCCATCTACTAAATCTACATTCTTTTGCTGCTGAGACTATAAAGATGCCATTCATATAGAAATGAAATGCACTAAAGAACTTTCTAAGTAATTTCCAATCACTTCAGAGAGAAACTCTTATCTGTAGAAGAACTTCTACATCTAAGACCTCTAGGGAATTCAAATAACTATAAACTACTTCCATGAGGAAGACTGCTTCTGCAAGTCAATATAGCCTACCTTCGGCTACGTCACCAGCTTGCATTGTGAAACAGCAGAAACACCCACAAATTCATTCGCCTGCCAACATGCTCTATGAGAAAAGAGTTCAGTATTAACTACAGGGAACTCCTAAAGAAAAATCTCTGATCTCTCATCAAGTTTGCAGAACTCCATGAATGTTTAATTTCATGGGACATGGTTTATTATTTCCCCTCCAAGTAAGGCTTTGGCATAGGAAGTGCCAGGCAAACAGGACTTTGAGTGCTAGGGCTGACAGCAAGGAGCCTATGATAGGAGTAACAGCAGTTCTCATCTACTGGCATTTTGGATGCTCAAAAGCCTTTACAAACAAGACATTAGCTTTCATCTTAAACAGAATACCTCTCCTTAGTATCTATCTACCATTAGAATTCATATCTAACACTGAAGTTTATTATCAAGTTTAATATCTAAGTACCTATTTAATATCTACCACTTAGCAGCAGGCTTGCTCTGAGCCTATCCAAACAATATTTTCAACATTTTAATCCTTGAGTTCCCTCTCTGTGCCAATCCAAATTCTTGTTTTACATTATCAAGCATTAACACCATCTTGCTATAACCCCAAAGTGCTTATCTCATTTAGCAACTTGTAAAGCATGGGGATTTTCAAATAAACTATATCAAGGAACAGAAAATCCGTAAGAAGCAATAACCACACATTTGAATTTTACATAAAATGCAAGTGGTTTACCCAACTTTGTCCATCACGACTAATTCCTTTGTTTCAAACAACAATATATACTCATATCTATACTCAGTTCACATGGAATGAAATCTAGCTGTCAAGAAAACTTGACAGATGTCAAAACTATCAACAGATTACGAAGTACAGTATGGGCGCTTAAGTTCAGAGTTCTTGCTCAAAATTTCTAGACATTAAAGCCGAGCATCTGATTTTTAGAAAATTGCTGCTACTAAACATAGGAATGGCTCAACATCTTAAAACCAGACCTCATATTTAATTGAAAAAATGATTCTTAATGACTGTATTCGTTTTCTGACCTTAAATATTTTAAGCCATATGCCATGCTAATAGATAAATTTTTATTCCAATATAATTAGCATGACTGGATATGTCAGTTTTCAGTACCTACCAAATGTATAAAACATGGAAGACACTAAAATTAGAAACTACCATTTATCTTCTATTTGTAATTTAAAGTCTTAAAAAAAGATAATTCTTTAAAATGATCATTTTTTTCAGACTCAACCATTTATAATTAAACTTCATCTTCCGACACCTTGCGGAAAACACATTAAACATCAGAGAGGAGTGCTGACATGCGATTTAAGAGATGTGGATTCACTTCCATACCCTGCTACAGACTACCTGTGCAATTTCTAGCAAGTCCCTTGAACTCTATACCTCCGTTCTCCATTTGAAGAAAACAAGTTGTTAGCTTTAGCTTCTTAAAGCCTATGGCATATAAACACATCGTCAGCGATAGAGGCAACCTGAACATCAAAGGATGCATTAGCAGCTTTGCTTGCTCTTCAAGAGAAAAAACCTTGCATTCTACCGCTATTCTTAGCAGTAGGTTATGTAGCATCACAAAACTTCAGGTTTTCTTTACAAGTGCTGAGAACAGATACATCAGGGTAGATTTTACACCAATATCAAGCTTGCCAGGGGAAAGAATAAAGCTATCGGATTAGGTGTGACTTGGACCAGGAGCAAGAACACCATCTCTATGGACAAAGCCAAGGCTGTTACCTCATTTCAACACCACTGGCTTGGGCAGAAACTGCAAGGGCTCACGATACCTTAAACAGATGCTGACATTGAGGGATTTCTCCTTGTCCTTGTTTCTTTGTCAGAACTTGTAAAAGGTCAAAAAGCCTACCTATTCTGATGATGTACGCAAAGGCAATGAAACATTCAGATACCTATTAAAAGCAATATAAGCCTCTTGTACATCACACAGCAAATCTATATGCAAATCTTTAGATGAGTTATTATAATACTTTAAAATACACTGTAAACTTACTGCACAAGGAAGCACTGACAAAGATGAGGGAGGAGAAAGAAGGAGACCAAGCAGATTTGCACCAATTCAGATATATCAGAGTTTATGCTTTGTAGCTGGGTTCAAGAAAAATCTTTGAGACAAAGATATAATATATGAAGCAGCATCCAGCCCTTCTATAAAGCAGAGACTCTGGGAAGTAATTTATCAGAACAATGGTAGGTCTAGTTTCTTACAGGTTTGTTCAATGCTGATATCAAGAGCTGTAGTTTTTCCTTCTGCATACAACTCTTCCCCTCCCCATTCTCCAGGCTATAATTAGGGCTGAGCACATGCCACAGTTTCTTCCACAACTACAGCAACTGACAGGGTGTCTTTCCCACAACAATTCACATACAATTTACTCATTATTCAGAGTTCTAATTTGTTCCAGACATTGAACCACAGAGCCACTGGGGCAGGAAGGGACCTTGGGAGGTCTCTAGTCCAACTTGCTGCTCAGAGCAGGGTCAGCCAGGATCTCAGCCAGCTTGCTCAAGGCCACATACAGTCCTGAAAACCTCCAAAGACAGACCTTCTACAACTTCTTTGGAAACTCCCTTTAGTGTTTAGTTTAGCTTTGTCAGACAATTTAAAGCTTACTGGCAGGTAATGGAGGAAGATGAGAGAAGCAAAAGACCGAGTTGCATAAGGCTTGTTTCCATAGAGAATGGGCCGAGAAACAAATGCCAAAGCTATACAAATATTTATAGCCATTTATATAGAGGAACTGATAGTCATACTTACAGGACTCATGATAGGCATACATGCTAGAATTCTGAAAGCAAAGTGAATTAACCAGATTTTATAGAATTAACTAAAGCTCAAGCAGAAGTTAACGACAATCTCAATCTCCTTATCCCTTATCTTTAAACTACAGAAAATTTTTAGTCGATACACAAACTAAAAACTTTGGCTAGCAAAAATAGTCAAATGCATATGTATTTTAAAAGGGCCAGAAGACTACAGTCCTGTAAGGTATTATTTTATTCTTCAATGTGAACATACTCTTACATTCCTTTAAACAATTTATAATCACTGATAAAAATCTGCTGCAAAACTTAAACTACTCTAATAGGATTTTCTCTAGCTCATTAAAATAACACTTTTATCGTCTTCAATAGGCCCAACAATTAATTCAAAACCACCTTAGTAGTATCACCAGCTTCAAAAGATTAGAGTTCACAAAGGATCCTGTCATGCTGTCCAGTCAGAACCACACAGAAAACAGCAGTTTCTCCTCCATGCTGAGGTAAGAACTTTCTTACTCTATGAAGTCAAAGCTGCTGACTTTCAGCACTACCCAGATTCAGCCTCCAAAAACACAGGCAAGCCTGGATAACAAAATTCACCTCTGATAATTTGATTGCCACCATCTGGTCTGCAGAATCAAACATTATGCATGCATATAAGCTACATTTCCATAGTGATTTTTAGTTAGTTACTTTTTAAAGAATTTGACCTTTTGCAATGAATCTAGCTTCAGGTCACTAAAATTCCAGAAAAAGTAAAATAAAAATAATGGGATTAAGGTATGAACAACTTGGCATAAATTTCTGCTCTGTCATCAGTCCCCAAGTAGGAGCTAAGGCAGGTAGATACCATAGTTTATGAGACACCGCATAGCCTGAAGAGAATTTGTGTGTCTAGTACAAAGCAGACACTTCTTTGTTGCCCTAGTAACCAAAGAAGAATACAGCTTAATGTCCTTCAAGCTAATAAAAATACCCTACAATGCATATAAGAAAACTGCAAAAAATGCTCTGTTGAGACAGATTTTCCTCACAACAGTATGATTAGGTTACTACTGTGGCTATTTTTCAGAAGATAGAAAATTTTACAGAAACTCTAAGCAAGTGGCCACACTGCTACAGTGAAGCAGTTTAAGAGAAAATAGTATGTTTCATCATTTTCTTTTACTTCAGAAGTAGCATTATGACTTCATACCCTTTTGACTACAGTCAAGCCCTCTTACCAATACAAAATCTGTCACCAAGAAAGATAGAAACAGTCGTGAATCTGAAGGCCTTGACTAGTTTCATTAGCAGATGCTCTGAAAGCCTCTTCACTCCTGCTGAGTTTCTACCAGGACATTTGACTTTCAACTTTGGAAAGATAAACATTCTGCCATGACTTCAGAAAGATGGTGACCCTTACCTTAGAGAATAATTTATCTAATTACCGTAAGTCCAGTTTAAGTAATTGGAATGCCTGAATAAACAGAGCACCAAGAAGGTTTTCTTCTCCACAGTTTTCAGAAGTGACCTCTATCTTTGGCAATGCAACTTCATAACTCTAGAAACTTGATTCAAAAAGAGCACATCAACTAGGTGAAGTGAAACTGCTTGCATCTCTAAAGATGAATATACAAAAATAAGAGCTTCCAAAATCATGTGGGGATTTTTTTTTTTAATTAAGTTTTGGTTCAACTTCAAATTTAAAATACTACCTCTCAGCATACTACCTGTATGTGGTGGACATAAGGTATGACTTACTGATTAACTCTCCTCTATGTTGAGCATAAGCTTCAAAAATAGTTTTCTTCGGAGGTCTTTTTTTTTTCCCCCGTTCTTCCTGTAATAAGACATTTGACAATTAAAGAAAAACAACAGCATACTACTTCATTCTTAATCAGCACCCTGAATATATTGGAAGACTTGAAAATAATGTTTTCCCATTCTAGTAACCAGAATTTTCCTAGTAAAAACTTGTTTATAAAATGACATCAGAGTATCTAGCTCATAAACCAAATCTAAGCATTTTATTCTTCCTTACGTGTGTGTATATATATCTCCAAACTAACATTTGAGTAACTCTTGAAATGAAGTACTCTGATAGCTCAACATCTGAGATGATGAGTATATTTATGTTAACTACTGTATAAATGTTAATTTATTTGGGCCTAGCCTAGGATAAAAAAGGTTCCTTTTCCCAGAAGAGTTTTACTAACCTGTCTGACAGCCATTTTATTTTCTGCAAAGACATTTTGCAGTATTCAGTCATTTTGAAGACCATTTTATCTTGCTCACCTTAACTCCCCCAGCTATTAGGCTGTGCCTGCACCAGCAAGGCTAGCCTCTGGGACTCCATCACCACGCAGCTATCTACACCACTGCATCTCTGGGATTTTAGTCACCTGGCTGCTTTGGCCAGGGTCAAAGCTCTGCCAGCAGCAGAGGGGGTGCACCAGATCAGAGCCCAAGACTGCTCGCTGTCAGCTTCCCTTGGCACTGAAGCACCTCTGTGGTGGCTGTATGCCAGCTGATAACCTGTGTTACCCAAAGAGATGGTTACTTAGCTGAACTGATGGAAAGTATGGGCTTTGCTAGCAAATGAAAAAAGCAATGAGTGCATGCATATGACAGAGGGAAGGAGAGAGAAAAAGAATGAAAACCTTCACAAGAGTCTATTTCTGTTACAATTTTTCAGAAGGGTATAAAATAAATAAGCCAGACCAACCTAATAATTTCTTCAAGATGTTGCAAATTCCCACATGGGCACCAATTTTAATACTGCTTAAATCAGGCAAGAAACAAATAATGTGGCTTCATATTGGTTTAACCAAACTTGTTCAGAAAGTGGCTTTGTGACAAAATTTTCATACAAGTACAAAGCCTATTTTAAATAGAAGATGACTGCAGAACCTTTTGAAATCCACATTTTGGTTTTTTTTTTTTTGTCCTGACTCCTGACCTCACAGGCTGGAAAACTGAAGAACTCATCTGTGCATATATGTATACATGCATATTTTAACTGTCTGTCAGTAAACTTCAAGTGGCAGCATTTAGGCAGGTAACAGTTTGATACCTCAGATGTTAAACTATTAAATACTTTATTCTGAGAAACAAACTACTACCACAACATTTAAGCGCCTGTTTGACACGTTCTAGGTACAGAAAGGATGACAATTTGTATACTTAACCCTCAAAAGTGACAGTAATAATGGTAAGAAAATATTTGAGAAAGTTGGATTTCCTTTAAGAAAGAACCTATATTTAAAGGTACCTCATACCTTAGTGTCCATTATACCTTCCCCATTGAATCACTAATTGGTAACTAGAATTTCCTGAAATTGTCCACTAATTATTTTTTCCACATTAAGTTGTCCTTTTCAGAAAGGCCATTTCAATTAATATGAAGGCGTGTATGTGGGTGTGAAGCCCAGACTGTTCCCAGTCCTTTTAATCTAACCACATTTCTTGCTGACAGACAGAAAGCTTTTCAAAAGGAAGGTGTTTTGATCATCTCTGGGAGAAGAATACAGACTTCAATTACCAGTCCAATTATCCCAGCTAGGAAAGCAATACAATTGCTTAATTTTAGAGTAATAAGGGACTTTCAAGGTGTGCCTTCTCAGTTTTCTTCCAAGTTTGAGTTTTCCATTGTCCCTCTCTGGCAGATGAAGCTACCATGGTGGCAATCACTATTTCTGAATAAAACCATCTGGAGGAGAATTCAACGTACACTAAATCCAGTGATTTCAGTCCTTCAGGTTATTTGTTTTCTGTCTTCAATATGCTCATCTCAAGTTAAAAAAAGGATGTGGTTTTGGATATTTTAGCCAAATACAGTTTATGAGGGTTAGATCAAGACAGACAATATCCTGCAATAAACAGCAAATGATATTGAATGACCCAAGTTCTGAAGAAACCATGGAAAGGATACAGAGTAAACTTTGTTTTCCAAATCCAATTTTCTTTCCCATGTTGAGTCTACAGGGTAGCAACTCTTCCCAGAGGTGAAAACTTTGTAACTAGAGGTTTGTTTTTTTTCCGCAATGCACCCCTATCAAGCTTAGGGATACACCAGTAAATCCTGCAACACACAGTATGCAGGCCACCCTCCTTCCCTCTTTCTTATGTTCCAGAACAATCTGGACTTCTTAAGTTCAAGTATCCTGACCCTAGTTTTCCTCAAACCTTGGAAGGTAGAAATTGAATTATTATTACTGATTTGTTACAAAAGCAGTAAGGGGAAGCAGTCAGGAGAAGCAGGAGAAACCACTTTTCCATCAGATCAGACTACCACGATGCTTATCTTGAGCTTTTCATGATAAAGTTTTCAGATAGATAATGGTTGTTTTGAGGATATCTGCTATATTTCAGTAGTATGACTGAGGTATAGTATATTGTCCGCAAGTACCAGTCATAACCTTCCCCTGAGAAAGGACCCTTCTTTTACTTAAACATTCATATTGTGTCATGTCTGCACACCCTTACAGCTGCCTGGCAGCTGAAATCTTGGTAATTACTAACACAGCTGACAGTGTAAATCAAAGAGATGGGAAGAACAGTAGCTTTAGTCCATCAGGAGGCTGCTTGAAGACTGTGTTTGCTCACTATGGTTCCTAAAACCCACACTTGCACAAATGCAGAACAATTCCAGCAATCCTTCAATTACATTAACAGTTAAGAATCTGAGGCACAGGGACTGGTGGCAGCAGGACTACTTCCATAATAATGCCAGACCTTTAAGTAAAAAACTGGTACTCCAAGTACTAATAGGAAGAGCATTCCTTGCCAACAGTTGCTGCCAGACTCATCCGATGGGTAGCAAACATCTGACTTTGGATGATATGAAATCTGGTTACAGAAAGCACTAGAAATAAACAGGAGGTGCCCTTGTGCCTGGCAGGGGGTTGGAACTAGATGATCTTAAGGTCCTTTCCAACCCGAACTATTCTAGGTTACAAGGTTTGACTGAAAACTGTTAGATGGTTAACAAGCTCACCAGAAATTTGCAGCAGCTGCATATTTTATGATAGCGACACTTCAGTAAGCAACAGAGGTTACACAATGTATATGAAGTGCCAGACTAAAAGCAAGATCTTGGATACACATATTCACACATCCAGGCAAAACTATCGTCTGATTCATAATATAATCTCTAAAATCAGCAGAGGATTCCTCAAGCCTAATCCCATCAAAAAAAAGCTATTCACCCCATCAACAGACAGCCTAGCTTCTCCTGAATTTGAATCAAATTTGGTAATTTCTGGATTGAGTGAAGTTCCAGAATGAGACATAAAGCCTAAATTTTCTGGAACATCAGAGGATCAAGGAACAGAGGGCTACTGATACTATCACATGGCCAACATGCAACAAATACTGGAGGAAGCAGATGATATGAAACTAGCCTGCTGAGCAACTACAGCTTTTAATGTTAAGTCAGGCTGCCGACATCCGACTGCAGGGGAGTTTGGGGAAAACACAGAAGAGATGCCTATGAAAACTAATTTATCAAATTATTCACATTTGATATTTAACATTAAATCTCTATGGACTATCTATAGCAGTCTATCTTGATAGAGAATTATAGAATCATAGAATAGTTAGATTTGGAAAGGACCTTAAGATCATCTATTCCCAACCCCCCTGCCAGGGGCAGGGACACCTCACACTAAAACATGTCGCCCAAAGCTATATCCTACACAGCCTTGAACATCACCAGCAATGGAGCATTCACAACTTCCCTGGGCAACACATTTCAGTGCCTCACCACCCTCACAGTAAATAACTTCTTCCTTATATCCCATCTAAGCTTCTCCTGTTTAAGTTTGAACCCGTTACCCCTTGTCCTATCACTACAGTCCCTCATGAAGAGATCCTCCCCAGCATCCCTATAGGCCCCCTTCAGATACTGGAAGGCTGCTGTGAGGTCTCCACACAGCCTTCTCTTCTCCAGGCTGAACAGCCCCAGCTTTCTCAGCCTGTCTTCATATGGGAGGTGCTCCAGACCCCTGATCATCCTCGTGGCCCTCTGGACTTGTTCCAACAGCTCCATGTCATTTTTATGTTGAGGACACAAGAACTGCACATAATACTCCAAGTGAGTTCTCATGAGAGCAGAGCAGAGGGGCAGTATCACCTTCCTTGACCTGCTGGTCACACTCCTTTTGATGCAGCCCAGGATACGGTTGGCTTTCTGGGCTGTAAGTGCACACTGCCGGCTCATGTTCATTTTCTCACCGATTAACACCCCCAAGTCCTTCTCTGCATCTGCTTCTCCACTTTTTTCCTAGGAAAGAGTCAATCATCCCTCAGAAAACCATTTGTACAAAGATAGCCACCTAAGCAGATTTTACTCCAAACACAGTGCTACCGACAGCAATGTAATATGACCTGTGCATAAAACTCTTTTTAGAGAAGGAAGATACCTGAAGTACAAGAACTGCCCAGCCCATGCTGTGGATCATCAAGTCTGTGGTCTAGTCAATATTCTATACTAAGAAGATCTATACAAAGGCATTCAGAAATTCACTGCTCAAAATGTAAGGAATGCAACTCGTGTGAAAAGCAGGAGATGAAAGACAGAAAAACATTCTGATGGCAACTATTTCAGATGCAAAACTGGGGTAGGTAAATATACTGGGACTCCAGAAGAATTTAGGGAGCCACTTCCAAGAGACTTCTCCACAAAATTTCTGCACACCCACTTAATTTCTTGACAGGCCTCATCCATCTAAAGTTATCTTGCTGAAACAAGGTAGCTGTCAGAAGGCCTTCAGCAGTGCGAACCCAGCTGAGCCATATATTGGAATCACAACAGGGTCACACACCTAAGATCCCCTGCAATTTATAGATGAGGCACTCAAGCTGCCAGGTCCCTTGAGTGGCCTAATTCACTCAACATTCCTCTGTGAATCTAATAACACAGTGACAGTAAGATAACAACACACATAACCAGTACCACTTCCACAGGAAGTAATGAGAATAAAAGCAAGTAGTGGCAATGCTGTTTCTCACTTTAAACATGGCAGCACATCGATTACAGCATTGATCAAAGAGGAGTAAGACCTATACCATACGCCTTCTTTAGTCATAGGAGTTTCACATCTGCTTTTCCCAGGACTGCTCCAGCCACTAAGCTACAAGTGAGGTTGAGAAAATACTCTTCAGTCTTCCTGTTGAAGATGAGCCACTATGAAAACAAAATATACGAAAAATTCACAAGTCCCAATGGAACAAGAACAGAAAAAGGTCAAGTGTACATCCTGAAGAAAGATACTAGGAACAGAAACCCAGGAATTTCTTAGGACTGTCAAAAGTCACTGCAAAAATGCAACCTTAATAACTCATACACTGAATTGTCATCAGAACACTCCCCTAGTCCCAGTGACCACAGTATTTCGGGAAAGGTCAGCTGGTTGCTTCACAATGGCTTCCATTTTTTTAGAATTTGAGTTTTAACCAGTGAGAAGGCAGGCCTCCCAAAAGAAGTGATTCTACATATGCAAAGAGATAGCTCATGTGGTTTGCTGCAACAGAACTACACACCTCGGAGCAAAGCAGATTCCCAAAGATCTGACACAGAAAAGAAACACTAAGCTATTTTGCAAGACCCATTTCTCATTTATTTCTCAATAAAACACAAGAAAAAAGAAGGCTGACACTGGGAGGAGGGGACAGAGGAGTAGCATCTCCTCCAGTGTACTGCATTTTCCTAAGAGCAATGCCAGGATCCCCTGCTTTAGACAGCATCCTGCACATTTGGTACAAAACCAAAACCAATCCCTGCTACCCCCAAACCTCCAGTGTACACTGAGGAGGTCATCTGTTAAAGATTCCAAGCAGACCAAACAGATTTAAGTTGACCCCTGTACACATACTCTCCTCCTCTAAAAACTAACACTGCACTTAAGTGGATTCATTCCAAAATACTGTTTGGATTTTGATTGTGGACTGCAGCATTAACCCAGCAGAAGGCAATTCATGCTTCTCTCTTTCAGGCATCGTAGGGAGTAACCTGCATGTTAGCTACCAAAAATCTAACTGCTTCTAAGGCTAGCAGAACACATGCCTTCTTTAAATTGCAAGATGGAGAGCTTAGTTTGATAGAAGACTAAGAAGAGTTCAAGCCATTTAGATTTTTTTTTTGATGGGGGGCATGGGAGGCGTATGAAAAGGCATCTGATAGAATGCTCCAGAAGAAACAGTTCAAGGTGACCATCTTCCACGCTCCAAACTGCTTTCAAAAAGAAACTGAATTCCTGAGGTTATTAAAAAAAAAAAGGCAGAACAAAACACCACAAACTACAACTAACCGATGAGAAACACAAAACACCATTCACTCGACTAGTTTTCAGCAGAAGGGGGGCAAATTTTAAAAATGAAATTGAAAACATGGTAAGAAAATTTCAAAAGAAAAACAGTTCTTAAGATCTAACTTAAGTATTTCGAGATAGGTCTTATAAATTTCATGGGGTTTTCAAAATAAAAAAGAATCAACGCATTCCAATTATTTGCATATTTATAAAATGTTTCAAGTAAAATTTTGTACTGTAGTTAAAATGATGTTATAGCAATGTGGGAAACTGCAACCAAATCTAATCAGATAAAATAGGTTGACAAGTCCTGGCTTATCCTCTATACTGTAAAATACATTAGGAGTAAAAGCAAAACTTGCTCATCACAGCAAGCACACATACAGTCCAGAGGTAACCTTTGTCAATATTTCTTGAAAGCACGTCACCTTTTTTTTTTGCAATTAACCAGAAATCCAGGACCAAAGCTCTTCTTTACAACATTTAGAGCACTTAAGTCCAGCACTCTTTCCAACTCATTTCCAGTTCAAATTAAACTGTACTTGAGTTGACACTCACATGAGAATCTCAAACACTATAAATCTTTCAGTTAAGCTGGCTACCTGTTAACCAGAACAATAAGTAACAGGAAGTCACCAAACCATTCTATAAAGTAAGAGTTGCATTTTATTTTACCCAGATCAGTACCCTAAGCTGTTACACTATGATATTTAAAATGTTTAATGTCTGCCTCATTATCCTGACTTTTTGCAAAAGTTAACAATATTTTCAAAGTCATTAAAGTTCTATCTACATGACACAAGCAACATTTCAGAACAAGCTAATCAACTCTAAAAACATTTAATCTTTTGTCCTTCACCTGATCTTTCATTTAGTCCAGGCCCAGTTAAGACAAGAATTAAAATGTTGTCACCAAAGCATTTTTAAAGGGGTACAGCACTGAACAATTGAGCAAACCCTGACATTAATGTTGAGAGAGGATAATGTGTTCATATCACACCTTTAATTCTCTTGTCTAGACTAGGATTTAAGACAACACAGCTGTTAAAATGCAATCCGTTAACAAAGAAAGTGTTTGATTTGCACTCATTATTGTACCTAGACTATACTATTTGCCTTAGTGCAGCAAAAAGATGAATAGTAGCTGTGTATTGGAAACCTCCAGAAAACAAGAAGAAAACACAAACCCAAAACTAACAAAAAGAACAGACCAGTAGGAAGCTAATGAATAATAGAACATGAAGAAGCAGATAGCCATAGTTCTTGTTACCTTAACAATCCCGTAAATTGTAAATCTTTGTGCAAGTCACTACGTGCCAGGATAATTTAGCACCGCAGTCCCAATTGCTTCCCTATTCTCTCTCAAAGCGTTATCATCACATACCACCTACATAATTTACAGGGAGGAAAAAGAAGGAAAAAAAAAAAAAAAAAGTTTGAGCAACACTTGCAATTATTTCAGGAATGGGAATAATCAGTAACCCCAGCTTTGTTCTTAGGTGCAAGAAAGAAAAACTTGACATTGAATCATTAAGGGAAAGACTACATTTAATGATTTTTTGGTAGAGCCACCCACTCAGACATTTCAAATTTTCATCTAAAAACTTCCAAATGCCAAAGAATGCGTATTTTTTAATTAGTAGTCCAAAAAGTATGCCTGCTAGCACAAGAGTTTTAACTAAACATACTGTTATCAAGAAGGTTTTATGTATGGCCAAACACCAAAATTCATCTTTATCCCTATACTATCCAACTGAAGAGTAGAGAATCATGGTTATTTTGAGATGAAAGTTACTGCCAACTGTGTTTGCTATAAAAAAAAAATCAGTATTTAAAGAATTAATTGTCCTCTAGGCAAAACAGAAATTCAAAGGCAAAACAGAAATTCTAATGAGCAATGCTTTTTTTTTTTTGATAAAATTTTCCAAATAGTCATTGCAAAAATCTGTGTCAAAATAGCTTAATGAAGAGCAAGACAGAAAACATTCAACCCCAAGCATTAATGATCCATTATTGTACGAAATTATGAAAGCCATTAAAGTCACTGTTACATATTTGGTCTTTAACACATTAAATAGCATTTTTACAACACAGACATGATCAAGCAACACTGCACAACCCAAAACAAATTTAACAAGTCTTGCCACGCATTGTTCTACTACTTCATTACTGTAGCTATCCATATTTATTCACACACCACTACAACGTGAGCTACAGCAGTAATTAAGACCTTAGAAGAGATGATGATAAGTGATACAGGCATCATAAAAAGATATAGATGTGTTCTACTCTAAACTAGCACAATCTAACCTAAACATGCATACAGAAGGAGCTTGCCTACCTGACTTTTCCAATAAAAGTCCAAAGAATACCTAAAAAGCAGGAGGGGATAAAGAGATTTATTTTCAGTGCACACATAAGGAAACTATCATGTCACTTTACCTTACAAAGAAAAAAATAAAAAAATCTTAGAAAATAATACCTATGTAATTATCTGAGGTGAGGGGTGGAGGGCAGAGGGAACAGCCAAAACCAGCCATGGTTATAAGCACAGTCTCAAATTATCATGGTTTGCACAGAAGTAATTCAAGGCAACATGAATATTTCAGATTATCAAGAAAGTAGATGTGTGTATGTGTGTGTGTGTGTGCACATGCATGAGTCAAAAGAGTCAAGAGAACTCTACAAATATGAAATTTAACTCAAAAGCTTCTACAGGAAAATATTAAAGTAGTGTGCTCCAAAGATGCACGAGCACCTTGACATACCCAAGTTTAAGACTAAACCAAGCAACTTTAAAGTAATCCTCTATAGCTTCAAATTGCACGCTGTCAGAGATGTTTTAGACTATGTATTAATTCCCCAGTTGAATCAAGAAACCCATAATTTCATCTGACAGAATTAGTTCATTAATTTCAAATTAAAACAAAGGTTGATTTGCAAAAGAGAAAGATCTAAACTCTACATAGCCAGAAAGAAGTGCTGGAAAGTTATTTTAAAAGCATGAGAATATAGAGAAAAACTAAAAATCTGAGTTTAAAACTGAATAAATTTAACAGTGATGTCCTGTATCTGTAAACTTGCACTCTATTACAGACACTATTACAGTCTATGTACCACTTCCCCAATAAGACATAAGAGATGGCCATACAGCTGAAGGTTCTGATGTTACGTACAGATGGTCAATTTGACACACCTTATTATTTGTGTTTGCCACTTCTTTAGATCTTTCTGTCACTACGGATCTTAGAATTCTATCCAGGTTCCTACAGTTTCTCAGAAATATGGACAAGTCTTCGATGGGATTTAAGATATATTAATCTGTTCTTCCAATAAAGTGCTAAATATCAACTGACAGGTGCACAAGAGTGGCTGGTAGCTTGGCCAGGTATTCTATAGAGAATGGGGACCATGCTTATTACCTGCTCTGCCTTTTTCATGTACAGAGGAGTACTCTAATCAGCCCACTACACTGAGATTATTGCAAGAAAACTTGCTGAGAAAGACTACAAGATTTCAGTCAGTTCTTATTTCTACCATCTCTACACAGCCAACATCTAGGAAAGCCCTTAGACATTTGCCAAGCTTTACATACAGTATTTCAGAAGGAATAGAATTTTCCAAGTTTTATTTCTACCAAACCCTTAGGTATTTCTTCCTGGAAGGCTGGAGCTATGTTTGTGGTTGACTATGTTATAGCAATGTTTATGAAGAATTCTCTAGAAAGTTAGAAAAACATTTTCTGAAAATAAAGATAAGAAATATAGAGAATTCCAGAAATTTTCTAAATTCAACCATGCTTAAAGAAGACTTATGACCTTTGAGTAAAAACCAGACTTAATTTCCATAGTACTTGGAAAGCAACATTTTCAAACTACGTATTTGAGCAATTTGTAATTTCAAGTACAGGTTTTCAGACTTAATTGCCATTAAGTCACTAAAATATGTCAATTATCAGTGACTGAAGATGCTGATTACACAATTAGTACATTTCAATAAGTACATCTCTTGTATGTTTTAAATTACCACACAGAATCCCTAGACTGGGAGGCAGGCTCTCACCCTGGTAGCAAACACCACCATGAGGAACATTCTCTCAACTCTGAAACACATTTCAGTGATATTACTTCGCAATATATTTGCATCATTTAGTCTGCATTTTCAGCCAGCCTAAATTAATAAATGTTCTGGTCTGTGCTTTCTAGAAAAAGAGCAACAGATTAATAAAAAGGCTTTTTTTCACTGTTGGAAATCAAATAGTATTTTTGAGAAATGCTTTACACAGAATCTGTTAAGAGTCTCCAAAACATAAATACAACATTCCTGTCTTTAAAGCACTGGTGAGACATCTAGAGAAACTATTGCAAGTGATAAACTCCAAAAATTTTGAGTTTTTTATTTCTATGATTTAGTTTGCTGTTCAAATTGAAAAAAATTCCTTCACTTTCATAGGGTTCTACTAATAATATTAAAGCCTGGAGGACAGACTGAGAAATCACATTATTGAAGGCTTCATAAGCACCTAGAATACATATCTAATGAGGTTTAAACATACCTTCATGGAAGAAAAATATTGGCAAAGTCATATCCAAAATTAAAATTCAATATGATAAATAACAGCAGATTCTCTTCAGAGAAATTTGTAATCATAAAAAAGACAAATACGAAAGTATTAAAGTTACCTAACTCCTTTTGTCCACCAAAAAAACTCAAAAATCAAAGCAAAAAAACAACAAACAAAAAAAAAACAACAAAATTATACTGCTTAGCCTACATGTTCACTACTTATTTCTAAATCTTGATACCTAGCTGAGGTGTACCAGTTCCAATCTGTGTCATTTGACAGTTTCTGCTCTTCCTCCACTGCAGATCTTCACTTGCATGGGCTGCTCAGTTTAGCCTCGCCCTCCAAAATAAGAGGTTTCTCCAGAAAACAGCTCATTCTGCAATGACAGTGAGTTCTGTTCGCAGCATAAACAGGCTGTTCTTGGCTGCCAAGCTTGTAAATCCATTTTGGAGGGAAAGAAGGTCCCAGAGTTGCAGCACCTACAAATGCACAGGTAACATCTTTTGCATGACATCTCACCAGGAGGCAGCAAAGCAGCAGCTGATTCCTTTTATCCTTCTTGTATACTGAAAGTAAGACATACTCTTCAAAGCTACCACATGAAAAATATTATGCTTATTTACACCCCATCTTCAGAACAGCACAAACCCCCAGCATTTGCAAGAACCAGAGGAAACAAGACTTAACGGCCATTTAGCACAAGTAGGATCCAGAAACTGGTGCCAGGTGCTCAAACTCCTAAGATCATGGGGTCTAGAACACTTCAATTCATATAAGCAGTCAATTGGATAGTGATTAGGAGCTCCCAAAATGCTTACTTAGCTACCATGACCAATGGTAACACCTTCAAACAAGCACAGAGACACTCAGGCTCCTAAACCCAGAGATCAATCCTATACTTTTGGCCTCATTCTGCACAATTTGCCACCCTATGTCAGGACACAACCCCTCTGTCCTCCTACTTTCTGATTACACTCTTTATCCAGCAGAATAAGGCACCCACAGCTTCACTCGAAACAGGCACATCCCCCTTCACCTATTTCCTGGCCCCCACATCCTGATACTAAAGCACAAGTTTCAGATAAGCAAGGCTAGTTGCAAGCACTGCAAGAACAGCTGATTGCAAAAGAGATTGCTTTGTATAACACAAGCTATAGCCAAGTAACTTCTTGGGTAGAAACTATTGTATGACACAGCATCTGGAAGTGGATAAAGAGCAGCTGTGATTTTTGCACCACTGCGATCCTTCATCCAATGCCAGCAGCTTTCTGCAGTGGGAAACTGTCACAGAGTACAGTGAGCACTTATGAAACCTTTTCCTTCTCCTTACTCTGTGTCTAGGCAGAGCTATTGGGTGTGTACCCATCTGCTCAGAACTGACAGGGCTCCTCTACTGAAGGCAAAGCACCTGGACTCACTCTTAGAAAGACCTAGACAAAAATATTTTAGTTACTTTAAAAATAAGAATATGGTTTACATTTAAACTACTTCCCAGGAAAGAATCTTAATTACCTGTTATGGAGGCATCCTCCACTTCCAATAAAGCCGTGCACCATGACTGAAAGGGATGCAAGGCTCCCACGCTACACAGTACACAAGGAAGATTTGACTACATAGTTTTGCTATAGTAGCCATCTCTGTAAACTGGGACACCTGGATTTTAGTTCTTTTTCTGAGCCCATTTATGCATTTTTTTAATAGTAAACAGACATTTAAAGAGAACAGAAACATACTGGCAAGAATAACCTCAGCCTCTTCTAACCACTAAGCTTCAGAGTTAAGTAAGGTCCACTTGTTTCCTTCCTTTCATTCATGAAGATGTCACTTTTTCCTGTAAAGTAACTCAACTTCACCAGGTGGAGTAAAGGATTCCCTTAGCTTAGTCTGGCCTGGTATGTGGTGGTTAGATCAAGGAAGCAGAAGGCTCAAGCATGCATATCTTAACCTGAAGAAGGAAATTTACCTGTCATTTCTACTTGATGGGAGAGTAATTAAATTACTCTCTAATTATGTAATAACACAAGGATTTATTCATTAAGAATAAAAAAAAAATTGCAAGGACAGCATATAAAGTGCAGAGATACCTGACAGTTAGAGACCTAGCCAATTGGTCTTCCAGAACAATGAAAGTTCAGAGATTTTCAGATCATGGTTTTGTATCAATACAAGCACACAGTCATTTTCAGGCACATCTCATCCAAAATCCCTAAGTAAACAGGACTACGACTATTTTTCTCTCAATATGGATTAAATGTGTAACTATAAATTATAATTTAGAAATCTTTGTACAGATATAAATCTTTAAATAGGCATTGTTCCAGTTCAACTGGCAAAAAGGATGGAAGCTTAAGTCAGCAGCACATTGTCTTACACGACCTGCAAGATTAAGTCAGGTACCAAAACGTAACAACCCACAAATATAAGATGAGGTGAGTTGAGAAGGAAAAATCCAGTACACTTGCTGAAACTACATCTTTTTAATATTGCAAGTCAACAGCATATCCATTTCAACTGCAACTCAGGATTTGTTAATATTTTTAAGATTTCAGCTGCTTTTATCATGAAAGACAGATAAGCAATGCTTTAATCCCACATTTCACTAAAGTACCCAGCTAAAAGGCAAAAGTTAAAGCTTTGCAGTAAGAGATAATAGAAGAAATTAAAAGCAGCATTTAAACCACTGTCAGCAGTGCTGAGCCAATGTAACTATGGAAGTACAAGTTGCCTTCTATTCTGCTTCACCTAGCTACAGCTTGTCAGCCGGGGTCTGAATGCAGATGCTCCATTGCAAGGCACAATGCAAGCTGCAAAAGCCATATCTAAGCATTCATAAAGTAAATTAACTTATATCAGTGATTAAATACAGGAAAATCTAAAGCATTTTTTAATGGTTAAAGTCTACCTTGACAGAGAAAAAAAAGTTGTTTGATAAGGGACATGTGAATAACAGTATTATGGAAAACGTATTTTCCACAATAAATTTAAGAAATTCAATTCCACTATAATCCAAAATAACTTCATTACATTGGGTTTAAGAAATCCCCAGTGAAAAAGTTAGAAAACACATTAAGAAACACCTACTACAAAGGAGTAGCAAGTATCTAAAAATATAATCATTTTGTCTCCTCCCTCCGCTTTCCCCAACTTGCCCTCCTCCCTAGTTTCAAAATACATCTTTCCCAGGCCTTGGGTCTGGAATAGTAGTTTCTGCAAACAGACCGTGCCAGCCATATGATTAGCCATTACCACGTTTTATGCTCCACTCTACATTAAGAGGCAAATCCATCAGCTGTGGTCCAACTTAGTTATTTACAAGGGTTCCCCTTTCAGATGTCCAAGCCAAAGCTAAAACCAGTTCTGCGACATAATTGCACCCTCTCTCCACAGGGAATAACAGATCTCTCTCTGTGATGATGTGGCCAGCAGCATTTTCTCATCCAGGCTACGGTTCAGATGGTTGCTATGATTTCAAATAGCGCGTTTACCCTTATTTTAGCATGACTGGCTCCATTTCAGCTGCTGACATCTAACTGACTGACACATATGTAAACAACATAGTGGTTATAAAAACAAACTGACAGTATGAACCGGTGTTTCACCATTGTGGATTCAGTCGTGACAGAGCGGCTGGCAACACAACTGCGTGAAATTAAGAGAAACACCAGCATATATGTAAGGCCTAATGCTCACAGCCACCATGTCTTTACCATGTCTTGCATTCTGCACTTTTTAAGAAGAGTGGGAAGTTCGCAGAGGCACCTATGAAGGGATCTGAAAACGCAAATCTCTACCTGCCGCTGGAGGCATGTGCCGCACAAAAGCACCCAGGTGCTTTCCCTGCAAATCAGCTACGGCACGTCCACTAAGAAAGTACAGTACAGACCCGATGCAATACTGGGGAAACTGCTTTTCCGCCGCGGGTTACAGCCACAGCGCAGGCTGCCGCCTGCCCGCCTCTGCTCAGCCTGTCAGCCATATTTCTCGCAGGAGCACCCCAAACTTACAGCGTCGTAAACGCGAACGGGGGATGGGAGAACCGGTGTCAGGAGGGTGAGCAGCGGAAACCGCCAGAGCCAGCTGCCCCCGCTTCTCTACTCCTGCCGAACGTAGCCCGGGGGAGACTGGCGCTGGGAGAGTGGCACCGGAGGGGGTCCCACCGCCCAGGGGCGCCTCCGGGGAAGGAGGGAGGCGAGGGAAGGAAGCCGCGAGGCAGGCACTTGAGAGGGCGGCGGGCAGGGCGTGGGCAGCCCCCGGGCCGGAGATCCGGGCCCTGCGGGGCGGCCCGGCGCGGGAGAGAAGGGAACGGAGAGGGGGA
>JASSUY010033791.1:23314-36834 GCA_032466535.1 Forpus xanthops
GGGCGCGGGCCACGCCCCCTCCTGCCCCTGTCGCCACAGCAACAACCAACCGGCCTGCGCGCGGAGGGGCGCCGGGGAGGAAGAAAGAGCGGGGAGGCGGGCGGGCGGTGTCCAGTCACGTGGAGCCTCCCCCGCCGCGACGGGGCGACGGTGGAGGGAGCAGGCCAACCGGCGGGAGCCAGCAGTGTCACGTGATCACGACGGCAGCAGTGGACTCGTCGGTCGGCGGAGGCCCCGCCTCTCACCCGGCGCTGTCGCTGTGGAGACAACGGCCCGCCCCCGCCCCGCAGGGCCGGCTGTGACACACGCGCTTCCCGCAGGGCCAACCAGCGGCCGCGCAGAGGTCACGCGGCTGGCGGGATGAACCAATGGGAACGCTGGCTGAGGGCTAGCGGGCCTGGGCGGGCACTTGGCGGCCCCGAGGCCGGAAGTGTCTGTCAGGGGCTGTGGTGCCGGGACAACTGTGGCCGGTTCGGTCCTGGGCCTCGGGAGCGGCATGTGGCCGCAGTGGGAGCTGGTGTCGCACCGCTTGGGGTGGGGAGGGTGTTGCAAGGCGGTAGAGTGAGGCGGCGGCGCTGCCCCCTGTCCCGGTAGGTGGCGGGAGTGCCGGAGTAGGGAGAGGCCTTCCCGAGCCGCCCGAGTTGAAATCCCGTGCAGGCTTCCCGATTCCGCTTCCCGGTGCACTGGGAGAGGGTGCTTTGGCTTGGTAAGTGCTTGCTGGTTTAAACCTGGCATTTCTCCCGAGGCTGGAGGTGTCTGCGGAGGGCCCGAGGCTAACACCCTGTTAATCTCACGCTTGTGTACAAAAGTAACAAGTTTTCATAAAATACAACGCACCGATCCTGTGAGTGTGTCCTTTGAGTGGACTGCCATCGTCATGCTGGTCTGAGCTTGCTTGGGATGTGGCTAGGTGCTTTTACTAACGAGTGCTAGCCCCTCATCTCCCTCTGATGGAGAGCCAGGAAAGATGGTGATACAGTTTGGGAAAAATACTCCATCTAAGCAGTAATAAAAATGATGATGATTGATAAGATGGCAGTAACAGTTTCTCATGGGAACCAGTAGTGTTGTAGAAAGGTGCACATTTGTATGGTCCTCTGTTTGCTGTTGTCATGGATTCAGCAGCAGCAGTCATTTTTCTCTTTCTTGGTAGCTGGTACAGCCCTGTATTTTTGATTTTGGGCTTGGGAACAGCACTGATAACACCAGTGTTTTCAGTTACTGCTTGGTAATATTTTGTCTGACCGAGGACTTTCTGAGCCTCATGCTCTGCCAGGGAGGAGGGGAAGCCGGGAGGAAGCCAGGAGGAAGCAGAGATGGGACACCAGACCCAAACTAGCCAAAGAGGTATTCCATACCACAGCATATCATGCCCAGGATGGAAAAAACGGAGAGCAGAGACCCAGAAGGGTGGGGGTGCAGTGCTTGGTCGATCTGGGTATAGTTGGAGAGCTGTTGTATTCTTTCCTTGTATTTGCCTTGTCATTATTATTATTGGTAGCAGCAGCAGTGATTTGTATTATACTTTAGTTACTAAACTGTGCTTATCTCAACCTGTGGGAGTTGCATTCTTTCAATTCTCCCCATCCCCCCAGGTCTGGGGGAAGAAAGAGAGGGGAGTGAGTGAGCAAAACTGTGTGAGGGCCTTAAACCACAACAACTATAAGTCAAGACTCCATAATCCTTTTTTTTGTTTGTTTGTTTTGGTTTTTTTTTTTTTTCCGTTTTTTTTTTTTTTTTTTTTCTTTTTTTTTTTTTTCCTCAAACGTCACTGGTTAGAATGGTCTGATGTAAGGAGAAAAGATTTTCTTTCTATTAGAGGCTGAAGTTTCAGTCAGAGCCATTAGTTTCCTGACCAGTTACTCTCCAAAAGCTGTCAGGAAAGGAGTTCACTCCTGGGGCTGCTTATTATTCTTATTCTGCTGTTCTTCCCTTTGCGTTGTCATGTCTTCATTTTAAGTAAGGCCTAAGGTGTCAGCATTCTTTCCAGCCAAGCCTATTTCTGGTCTGCTTCCTTGTTGACTTGTTTTCATATTTCCAGAGCTCACTGAGAGCTTTTGGGTGGCAAATGCATTTCTGGCTTTTTGAAGGACGTTTGTTCTCTGTGTCTTCTGGTGAAATGCTTGCCACGTGCAGTGTTTTAAGCTTTCTAGTGTTTTGCTTGGGCATTCTGTTTGGCTTTCCATCTGTGTGTTTTTAGTGCCCACAGCACTATAAAAAATATTCTTTCTAGAAGAAAGAATATTATACACTGGCCTCTTGCAATGCCCATGTAGTCCAAAACCACCAAAGCAAAATGAGAACGCGACATATCTCTGTAAATATATTCAATACCAAAGGCAAACATGGATTTTTTTGTTATTTTTTTAACAGGACTGTCAGAATCCATTTGTAAGTGTTGCAGGGCCTGGTCAATGTAGTCAGAAATGAGAAATTATTTCAATGAGTAATCTCATTTCTGTAGGTGACTTGAGACCTTCAAGTAACAGAAATGAGCCTACAAGAACATGTAATAGTACAAAATACAAGATACTTCATGTGTGGATTAATAAGTATTTGTAGCATAAATCCAGTAACCCTCCAGCAGAGTAATGGGAAAATAACCTGGTTTCATTAGTCAATGCTGAAAGGAAGCTGCCAGTTCAGTGCCGTTGGGGAAAAAACAAATGTGACTGTGATGTGCATACAGTCAAGCTTCTGGGTGACTAGTGAGGCATTACTGTGTCCAGTTGTGATAAACCATGTCCAGGAAAAATGTGCAGAAATACACCCAGGATGGTTACTGAAAAAAGAACAAAGCTTATATACAAAAGTACACTAGGAATATTTGTCTGATTAACCTAGGAAAAGCGAATGCGAAGGAGGGTTGGGAGTAACCAGTGGGGCAGGGTAGAGTTAAGCTCAAGTGAGTAAGCATTTAAAATAATGAACCATATTGACAGAAGAACATGGATTTAAACTGATTATAATCTATATAGAAAACAAAGAGCTATCTCAGAGGACTGAGGACTTTGCCTTCGATTAAAACTAGTGAAAGACGAACTTGTGTAACAGGCTTCAAATTGTATTGCGCTTCAGAACAGGAAGATGATCTATACAAAATAGATTAGTGATCTGTGTTGAAGTGAGGAGATTTGGGCCTCCCTTATTACTCATCCTGGGACTGGAACCTGGAACAATCTCCTGATGTTCAATACTCCTCAGAAAGAGAACTGCTGATTTGTGATGAGGATGATGATTAGAGTGAGAAGGCAACAGTTCAGAAAGAGGTAGCAGAAGTGTTCACACTAGAAAGATTTACATCAGGTGTTTTGTCTCATAGATTATTGAGTTTGATGGGCAGCAAAGATTTTTTTCTGTTAAAGGATAGTGGAGTGATGTGTACAGGGACTAAAGAAACATATACAAACCCAAAATATAGAGGGACAGTATGGAAGGAGTATGGAGGATGGAAAAGAAAAGGCAGAATGGGCAACTGGAGAGGTAATGGATACCTTGAATGGATGACTGTTCCCGAGGAACTCGGATACTTTGCTGTGAGACTGAACACCTTCCCACTGCCCTGGTTTTCTAGCCTTCACCCTTGGTTGATTTTGATTCACCTGGGGAGAACAGCAACATTGAAAATTTAGCTAGTAACTGCTGGAGGCTTGGTCCTGAAATCAAATACAGTATCAGTTATGTGGAGTTATTTATAATGAGATGGAGAACATGTGGCTCTTTAGGTGCTGCCAGTCTTTCTTTTATACACATTGGCTATACTTTTGCTGTCCTTTATCAAAGGGGAGGTGGGGGAGAAGAGGAAGAAGTAGATTTCATGGAAGAGAAACTTCCTGCCACAAAAGATTGTGCTGGGCAAGGCTTACCAGGCAAATACCTCAGCCCACAGCATGCTTTCCCACTACAGCTTCCTCAGCAGCTTCTGAAGAGAGACTCAGGAGACATCCAGTCCCTCTGTGCTGTACAGCTGTGTTTTGCTGGCTGCCTAGGATTCAGAAACTTCAGTTTAATTTCTCACTTCTCAAGTCTTTTTTATGTCTTATATGAAACTACTCTATTTCAAATTTCAGCAGCCTGTGGCTAACCACACTCTTTTATGATGAAGTATCTCAATAAATATAGATTTTTTTTTATCTTATGCAGAAACCAACGTACTGGTTCATAATTATTTTGCTAGTTACTGTTGGCTCTGACTACGCATTAGGGCATGAAAGAGGAACAAGGTCTCTAATACCTCTTTAATTCCAAAGCCAGGGTTTGCTAATTCTTCAGTAGTAACACTACCAGTGGCAAGATGTAAACTGGAGTAATGGGAAAAATGGGAAGTCCATAAATCCATAGCTCACTCCCCCCGAGAGCTGAAGATGATCTGAGGCTGAAGCACAAAAGAATGTGTGAAATAGTCTGTCTACTCTGCAAACTGTTCTAGTGTATATTTGATTTCCCTGGTCAAGAGCTTTTTTAAGTGCATGTTAGAGCATCAGTGATTTCCTGTCATTGCTTACCGTCATATTTTTACATTTGGGCTTTTAGTGCCATTCTTTCAGCACATGGATTGCTCCTAAGCATGTGTCATTACAGTATTTTAGGAAGTGTAAGAAGTGTTAAGGGTTGAGATTATGTTTAGTCTTTAATATTACTTGCTAAATTAATTATCTTATTAGAACTGTCCATAAAGCTTTTATCAAATTCAGAATACAACTAAGTGGAGTGAAAGATGGCTGACTTTTCTTATGCTATCCTTATCATTTTCAGATGATTACACTGTTAATTTCTCTTTCATCCCATTGGAAATATTGTCCTTTTTTATTTTACTGACTGCAGATTTGTAGGGGTTTGACATATTTGTTGATGAAGACAGCAGCTTTCTAGAGGAGAGCAAGAACTACCTGAGTGCACTTGCAAAGGGAAAGGAGCTTGGACCTCCTCTATTCTGTTTGGTAGCGGCTGTGTAGCAGCTTCGGTAGCCCAAGAGCCCGACCAGTGGCAGCAAGGTATAGGAGGTATGCTTAGCACAGTTGAGTGCGTGGGGCTGGATCTCAGCTGGTCCACTGAGCGTAGGAAGTGAGCCAGTGGTCAGCTTTGCCATGCTTTAGTTCCGGTACCTGGTTTTGGGAAGAAATTCACAAAGGTATGGTAAGGGGTAGGAAGTTCTTGGCAAAATTGAGACTTTAGCACTTGTATTTCCAGCGGTCAAGCATGCTGAGCCGAGAGATGTTCAATCAGCTGATCAGCAATGTGTGGGCAGCTTTTTTCTCCTCAGGTTAAATTGCTTATAGCATTCATTAAAGCATGTTTAGAGTCAGAGAGACAAAATCCAAAATGGTCTCTTGCACTTCTTGTAACTCCATAGGGTTGTAAGCAGATCCTGCTTGCTGTGTTAGCTTCACCACTGTGCCTAAAGCTACGCTGCTCTTCTGCTCATGACAGCTGTGCTGGACCATTTCAGCTCCCTGAATTTGTAGAAAATGAATCCAGACCAGAAATGCAAATTGTTTTATAATTGCAACCTGCCAGAGACTCAACTATGGAAGAGGAACAGAGTTGACGCCGCCCTCAGTTTAAATCCCCACCTGTTTCTTCCCAAGAGAATGTTTTGTGTTGTGAAGGAAAACAAACTAGATTAAATTCCAGCAGAACGAGATTCAGTTAATGCGTTTTACCTTACAACTAGAGAGGGCAACAAGTGTGAACGCAAGTACTGTGGCTCCACCAATAGATACTCATTAAATTGCCATAACCAGAAAGGAGCATTAAGGCTTCAGTCCCATGGGCTTATTTCGGAGGATGGACAGTTTGATAGCTCTGCAAATCAGGACAGCTTTCTGCTGTTACCATCTCATGAATGTTCTTTCCAGACATTGCGAATTAACCATTCAAAGGAAGGGGATCGCTTGTTGAGGGTTAGGGCTGATGTTTTTGAACTACTTTATGCAGTCAGATAGACATCCCTGTCACATAATAAGGCCATCGTGTTTAATTGAAGATGGTGGGTAAATTTAAAAAGAGTAATTGCTCCTGGCCCTTCTTTTTATTATGAGTGAAAATTTGATCAAATCATTCCCCAAAGCACCAAGAAATCCAAGTGAAAATATTATCCTTCAGTTTGTGACCTGATTTTTTTATAGTTTTTAGTGTAGTTTTGGTGGACTTCTGCTGATGGGTTATGGCATTTCACAAGAATTTTTTTTTTGTTCCCATAAAAGCAAAAAGGAGGCCTTGGTGTTACTAATCTTCATGCAAAGCTTCCATTGCATATCTAAATCTTGTAAGAAATACTCATATGCCAGTAAAATTAAATAGCTGTCATTCAGACGTAGGTTCGAAACAGGGAAAGTCAGTTTCAGGATATAAAAGAAATGCAGCAAAATAAACTAAACCCAGCTAATTTATTATTCCATTTGACTCTTTCTTCTCATGATGTACAAAAATAAATCAATTCTGTTGCAAGATCTAGTAGAAAGTGAAGATAACGATAGTCTGTTTTTATTAAGGTACAAAAGTCCTGCAGTATCTGTCACAAGTCACATAGCCACTTCTTTTTTTCCTGAGTCAAACTTGAAGTTTAACTCCTTCTTTTTAATAATCAGAGTATAAGCATCAGAGACTTGTATTTCATAGGTGTAAATAAAAAATTAATATTGCAGTTACAGTCATATTTTCTTTTTACATGGTTATTTGGAGCAAAATATTCAGAACTGAATTAAATTGTAAGATGCCTTAATTTCTGTGAGTTACACTGTAAATTAAAATAAGATTTCTAATATGGTTTCATGTTTCTTCTATATGCATTTTCTTGAAAGGGGCAGCATTTAATCTTCATCTCATGTAATAAAATCATAACTTAGATCAGTTTAATTCAGTATGAGTCCTAAAACTGAGGACCCATCTTTTTGATGTGTGTCCAAATGGACACATTTGCTCTTGGTGTTTGAGTTTTGATGGTCTGTCTAGGCTGTGGAGCTGGTTGCTCTGCAAAGTATCCAGATCGAACAGTGAAAGACTCCTGAGAAATCCCTGAAGAGGCAGGTTTTAAGGGAAGGCTACACAGAGAGAGTTTCAGCAGGGCTCACCACTGCTTGGGGGATGTGAGAACAGTTTGTCAGCCAGTGCTGCCCCGTCTCCATACACAAATAGCTGGATAAGTGTGCCCAGTTCAAGTGCAGGCCCATACGCCCTCCCTCAGTGAACAGACAGATCTAGATAGGAGCTAATATGGGGATATGGGCATGGGGAGGCAAGTCTCACCTGTAGAGTAACTTCTTTGTTTCTACCTGAAGGTCTTCTGGAGTTGCCACTTCTGGGAGCTTGTTGAGCCTAACCTGTAATTAGTGAACAGGAAGTTTTAACTAAAAGTTTCAGAATCATGAGGTTTATGTATGATCTTTATCAACATAGGAATTGCTAACCACTGGCCTTCAAAGATAAACATTAAAGACTGGAGAATCAAGAGGGTTTGCATCCCCACACTGATCATTGGATTTGCCTTTTAGTCTTTAGATATTATTGCTTCATTTCACTGTTTCCTTGTACATTAAACGTGTTTTGTTTTGATTTTTTTTAAAAGAAGCCAGGAATCTCTTGATCTTAATCCTAGTAGCTGATGCTTTGAAAAGACTCCATATCATAAATTTGTGATAGAATCAGAAGTTTTGGCAACAGTGACTACGGATAAAGAAAAAAATAGCTCAGTAATCATTCTGAGCCTGGAGAAAAGATTCATGCAAGGGAAACCCCAAAAGGAACTGAGTTAGTGAGGTGTATGGCGCTCTCATACCCTTTATTTAGGTCTTCAGTGCTGTACATGAATGCAACCTGTGACTGCTGCTTTCGAGTAAACTTTCAGAGCTGTGTTATGTGAGAGGCTTATCCAACAAGCACAAGATATGTATATACTACTTTTAAGAAGAACTATAGCTCATTTGCTTGAGGAAAATAATATAAAGAGTTAGCTCCAGCTTCTCTTTGTATACTGTCTTGGGATATCAGTGGGGGCTGATATAATTGTAGGTGGGTTATTGCAAAATAATTGGGGAGCAATTCAGAACACACCGAATCTGTACTATTAGATTTTCCAGAATGATTCAGGAACTTTCACATAGACCTGATTCCACTGCACAGAATGGCAGTTTGTATTGGGCTAACTGCATGTTTTCTGGACCATGCCAATGCAGCCTTGTGTGTGTGTGTGGGAAGGGGGGGATTGGGGAATAAACGTGTGTCCCTCCTCCCCACAGGCCTATGCATCTTTTGAAAGTGTGTGTGTACATTGTACACACCATATGTACATAACCACATAGAGAAAACATGGTTTTTTGTCAGATAACAGTGTATCTTCCTTTACACAGAGGAATATAAAAGCAGCAAAAGTTGGTGGTCACTGTGGTCCTGAAATGTGCTCTTAACTATACAAGTCAGCCACCACCTGTCTAGTTAAGGACTAGATTTTCATAAAATCGTCTTATAAAGAATTATTGAATTGTTGAAATTATTAAAGAGTGCTAGAAAAAGAAGTGTTATGTTTTAAAAAGTGGCATATATTGTCTAAGTGTCTGTATATGTAAATAGCCTCAAACTATTTTTGTTTAAACCACTATTTTGTTTTAAACCGCTGAGTTTTATATAAACAGTCATAATTACGAATTTTTTAGAGTGGTTAATTCTTGCCTATTTGAGCAAGAAATAATATTTTTTCATATTCTAAGTTAAGTAGCTGTCCAGAAAAAAAGGATGATAATATAGTTGAAGCAGACACACACACACAAACCGTATTGACAAAGAAAAGACAAAGCAGCATGTTTTAGTTAAACAGGCTGTTTTCAACTCTCTTTGCACTTCTTAATTTCATTTATTTTGGTATTTTAGGTAGTGCCTAAGAAATTGATTATCTCTGATGCTGATATACTGTCACACAAAGCCATTTGATTAGAGAAACATCTATTTAACAATATGTAAAGGAAATTAAAGAGTGAGAACAGTCTTAGCTGCAGTATTTTCTATGGCCTTGAAAACCTTCAGCCAGAGTCAGCTGCTGTAAGATGGCATAAACTCTTAATACCTTTAAGCTATGTTGGTTTATGTGACCAGAGGAGATGACCTCTCTGGGATTTGTGGACCACTGTGTAAACACCAGAACTTTCAACCTGCCAAGGTTGAAGTAAATAATGCTTTTGGTCCAGTTCTGGCTCCACACTCACATGTCGCTCCTTGATTTAAGCAGCATCACATGAAGCAGCAGAGGGATAAGGGAGCCTTCAGCAGCTCTGCACTTCTCCCTACCACAACCTCCCCAGCCCCAAGGTGCTGCCATTTTCATCTTGCATGTGGGAGAACTCATGAAGAGGGAAGTTGTCTCCTCATTGCCATGCTGAAAATGCACTTTTAGTCAGAAGAGGCAGTGGCAGAGCTTTCCAGTACTAAGTGAGGGGCAGATCCTCCTCCTGGGGAGCCCTTGGCAAGGCAAAAACACTTTGTTCCAAGCCCCTCACTTGTCACAGGAGTGGTGTAGAGGCAGGTGGAGAAAAGGACAGGAGCAACATTCATGTCCTCCAGAGGCTAAAACTGAAGGGACAAGGTGCTGCTCTTGCAGTGCTGCAGCACTCCCTTTTTGCTCACACAGGTGCTTCATCCATGTAAAAGCACAACAAATTAAATGGTAGGCCCCCACAGGCTCTACCTGTGCAGTTGTGCCCATCTGCAGTGTGCAGGTAGATGGACACACAGGGACAAAAGTGGGAAGCTAAAATTGTTGAGAATGTAAATGCCTGAAGAATGGGATTTTTGAATAGTTTTCTTTTTCCCCTGAGATAAAGGAGGCAGTGATGAACCCAAACCTGGGGACCTGAGGACTGGGAAAAGGTGCCAATCTGAGCTTTATCCAGAAGACAAAGGCAGTGGTGTGTGAGGTGCCAGGGATGCCCCCAGCAGCAGAGCACAGAGCAGTTCCTCCCTGCGGCAGGTGCAGCGGGTTTGCTGTACCAGCAGACGTAGCTGCAGGCTGCTGTCATCATAAGCCTCCAGCTATTTTCATTTCACCAAAACAAATGCAAAGTTAACCCCTAAATGAGTGCAAAATGCTGTAAAAGGATATAGGGCTTTTCCTAACACAGGAAAGATGCAGCAATCCAAGCCCTGTGTCTTATGCTGTGTGGAGAAGGCATGGGTAGGGATGCCAGGAAGGGCTGAGAAGCTTTTCCTGGGGGGCTTGTTTGGAGCTGGGTGAACAGCTGAAGATGTCAGCAGATGCCAATAGCAAAGGGGAGCTCATGGCAGAAAGAGGCAAGCCTAGTCTTACCTCAGCCGCCTCCAAGGTGTGTAGATGGCCCATGGCAGCTAAGCAACTTCCCAGGTGATTTAGAGATAGCCTCAGGTTCCTTATGAGGCTGAAGCTGAGGAGACTCCCTCATGATCTGGCTGGACCTGTAAAACCCACCTGCTCCCCCACAAGGGTGTTTTCCAGGTGTGACAGATACAGGCATTTCTACATTTGTCTTTGCATGTGCTCCATCCAATTCTGCCATGTTTTGCAAGAAGGAAACATGGCAGAAGGGGATGGCTCCAGGGCAGCCAGGGCTAGAATCCACCAGAGATTTGGCAGAAGAAATCCCAACTAGAAGAAGCCAGCAGGACTTACTGCAGAGGCCACAGACTTTTCTTCTTCATAGTTATCTAGCTTCTCAGATGGGTCTTGCTACTGCTGACACCACGGTTAGGGGACTTTGGGTTTTATTTTGAACAGTGATACTAATTTGCATGTGCAGGAATGGGACAGTTAGTGAGGCCATTAGGATTCTGTCACAGGGATGTGCTGGACTGTTCAGGATGAAGACACATACCCCTGGCTTGTGCCTGAGTTCTCTCCTTTAGGCCTTCCCCTTGTCTCCAGCTCTGCTGGGAGGCTGTAGGATGTTTGTTCCTATAGTAAATCTAGAAATCTGGCTGGCGGACAGAGCTGTTCTTGCTCACTCATGCACCTGAGGAGACCTATGGTTTGTTCACAGCCGACCTGGTTATGCATGTGCTGATTGCCACAGACAGACACCATGGGATCCTGAAAAAAATCATTACCTTTAAAAAGATGTGAGATGCTTACTTTTATTTCCAGCAGCCAGGGCACATTTCACTGCAGAGCAGCTGGCCACAGCTCCTGCAGAGCACTAGCACATGGCAGTCCCCATAAATCCACACACTATCTTATCCAAGTAACCCAGCCCATGTTTACTCCTTTTAGCTCTAGTAATAGGTTTCTCACCCCAGCAAAGCCCAGCTGCTGCCGGTCTTGCTGCTGAGGAGCCTCACCCCAAACTCAAGCTGGTTCAATGAGCATTAGCTCTGTTAATCTTTTGACGCTATGGTGCTGCAACACACATTTCTGAATGTTTCACTGAGTGAACTAAATCCAGGCTCTACAAATACCACATCTTATCAGGGACATTTTCTTGATCAGTTTTGTTGCAAATTAGCTCAAGTGTATGGACTTCTGGAGCATGAAGCCACATCCAGCTACGTTTTAGAAAGCAGCTGAAAATTAAACGGAGAGGCAGCTGTATCTCTGCAGTATTCCTGAGGTAATAATAGTAACAATAAGGGGAAGTAAAATAGGGCAGTTACATTTCATTGTGATATTTTTTTAAAAGTAGGGATTTAGTTGAATATAAAATGATCATTGATTTTAGGCACTTGATGGACTGGTGTTTGATTCTAAAAGAGACATTTTCTGAGAAAAGCAGAAAGAGAGCTGTGTCAAGAAAAAACAACTCTCACTTTGTATAGAGAGATACTGCTGAGTAGTGCTGCCAGAGTCCTTTATATAAGTAGGAATAATTGCACAAAAAAACTTGAATTTGAAAGCAGTTCCTCTGATAATTGCTCCTGAAGAAGAATGTATCTTCTGCATTCAGCAAAGGCTGAAGGCTAGCCTTGTATCAGAGAGGATCATCTGCATTATGGCTAAAATTAAAGCAAAGGGAGAGGAAACAAACAAGAAAGGACATAAAACTCCCAAATGCCAGGTTAAAAAAAGAAAAGTCCTTTCCACCAAGGAGCAGTGAAACATGTTTTAGAGTGAACATATAATGCAGATGGAGATGAGAGGCAAATAAGAGAATAATTATACTGCACTTGGTTTCCACTTGAAAAGGAATCCCTAGCTCCTCGCAGTATGATATACCCTCACAATTCTACACCTTGTGTTTTCCATTGGGTTTCCACCATACCCACAAGCTCTCATCAAACCTTTCATGTGAACAACATTCACTGTGAAAGACTGGAAAATGTTTCTGGTTGAATAATTGTAAGTAGGGAGCTGTTTCTGCTGCTAAAACAGGGGTTGTCTGCAGTCAGCCTGGATTGCAGCCTGAGCCTGTTCTCACTGTCTTCTCCCTGACCTTAAAAAGTTGGACAGAGCAGGAGAGGCACTGCCTGCATGGAAGTCAGATCCTCTCTAGGAAGGTTTAGACCACTCTACCTTCCACCCAGAGCAAATCCATAATTAAATGACACTTTAAATGCTTGTGGTTTCCTGCTTTAGCTATGAAAATTAAGGCCATCTGGTCAGTCCCACTGGAAATGACTCCCACACAAGCTTTTGTGAGCTTGCAAGGAACTTCTCTGCCTGGCTTTTAATTTGGATCCAAGGGTCTCTTAAGGGAGGACAGCAGAATCAATGGGAAAAGATAAAATACAAGCTCAGGAATGTTACATCCCAACTAGAAGGAAGTGCAGCAGAAGGGCCAGGAGACCTCCTTGGGTGGATAAGGAGTTGCTGAGGAAACTTAGAGGGAAAAGAGAGGCTTATAAAGTGTGGAAGCAAGGACAGGAGGCCTGGGAAGAATACAGGAATGTTGTCTGGGAAGCTGGGGACCAGGTTAGGAAAGCTAAGGGCCAGCTAGAATTAAACTTGGCTAGAGATGTGAAAGATAACAGGAAGGAATTCTATAGGTACATTGCAAATAAAAGACAGACTAGGGACAACTTAGGCCCTCTCTGGAAGCTATCAGGAGAACCGTCTACCCTACCCTTGGAGAAGACTGAGGTTCTTAATGACTTATTTGCCTCAGTCTTCACTGGCAAACGCCATGATGACACCACCCTAGTCGTGGAAGGCAGATGCAGGGACAGTGAGAATGAAGACCTTGGGCCCACTGTAGGAGAGGATCTGGTTCGAGACCATCCTAGGAACCTGAATATGCACAACTACCATGGAACCTGATGAAATCCATCTGCGGGTACTGAAGGAGCTGGCAAATGAAGTTGCTGAGCCACTGTCCCTCATATTTGAAAAATCTTGGCAGTCACGTGAAGTTCCCGATGTCTGGATAAAGGGAAATATAACACCTCTGTGCTGGCAAAATCTTGGAGGAGATTCTCCTGGAAGGCATGCTGAGGCACATGAAAAACAACAAGGTGCTTGGTGACAGCCAGCATGGCTTCACTAGAGGGAAATCCTGCCTGACCAATCTGGTGGCCTTCTATGATGGGGCTACGGAACTGATGGACAGGGGTAGAGCAGTTGATGTCAT
>JASSUY010033791.1:37431-53870 GCA_032466535.1 Forpus xanthops
GTCCTCAACATAAAAAGGACATGGAACTGTTGGAACAAGTGCAGAGGAGTGCCACGAGGATGATCAGGGGACTGGAGTACCTTCTGTATGAAGATAGGATAGAAAGTTGGGGCTGTTCAGCCTGGAGAAGAGAAGGCTGTGTGGAAACCTCATAGCAGCCTTCCATTATCTGAAGGGGCCTATAGGGATACTGGGGAGGGACTCTTCATGAGGGACTGTAGTGACAGGACAAGGGGTAATGGGTTCAAACTTAAATGGGAAGCTTAGATGGGATATAGGGAGGAAATTCTTTACTGTAAGTGTGGTGAGGCACTGGAATGAGTTGCCCAGGGAAGTTGTGAATGCTCCATCACTGGCGGTGTTCAGGGCCAAGTTGGACAGAGCCTTGGGTGACCTGGTTTATTGGGAGGTGTCCCTGCCCATGGCAAAAGGGTTGGAATGACATGATCTTCACGTCCTTTCCAACCCTAACTATCCTATGATTCTAAAAGCCTCTGTGCATGGATTAAAACAGGTCTGGATAATACATCTCATAAGTCAGAAGAGGGCATTTCCCCCCTGAAGTTTCTTTAAGCAGTAAAGGATTCATATTAATGTGCACATGTAGCAGTGGGTAATTGTATTTGATTACTGCAGAACAGGTCATTTACAAATCATCTCCTCACATTTCAGGCAGCATGCTCTATGCTGGCAAGAGAAATCAATTTGTTCCAAGTGATAGGCCTAAATGACATGTTAAAGCACTGCAATGGTGCAAAGACTGAGATATGTTCCTCAACGACATGATGGTAAAACAACCCCTACATGATTTCTAGCATGAAAGGAAGAAAAGAGGAACATGATGCTTTAAAAAAACAACCACCCTCAGATAAAAATAAAGGCACAGAAGCTGACAGGCAGCATAGGGTTCCTGTGGTGCATATGTGCTTAAAAGAGAAGGTCAGGTGAAAGCCAGAACAAGACAGATCTGATGCTCTGGGGGCAGGAATGGGGGATGCACAGCACCTTGCTGTGTGCCCCAGCTTCATGGGGTGGGTCACCTTAGGCATCTCTGTAGGCAGCCAGGCTGGAAAGGTTCCAGAAGAAGCAATCCTGCCTACAAATTGAATGTTGTTGCCCTCTGGCAAAGCCTCCCTCTCTCTTACCATTTGCTTATACATGAAGCCCAGGGCTGAATGCAAAAGGCCTGATTTTGGGTGATAAAAGCATACTTATGCCTGCACACAGAAAAGGATGCTCAGAAGAAGACTATTGCCACTGTTTAGGCAATCCATATAAATACTGGCAAATAGAGTGGCTGCAAGTGAGAAAGTGCAGAGTTTTCTGACAAGCTGATTAGTAAGATTTCATACAGAATCAGAATAGTTAGGATTGGAAAGGACCTTAAGATCATCTAGTTCCAACCCGCCTGCCATGCGTCCACAACTTCTCTGGGCAACTTGTGCCAGTGCCTCACCAGCCTTATAATGAAGAATTCCATCATAAGAAGTTGTGGCTATCCCATCCCTGAAAGCATTCAAGGCCAGGTTAGATGTGGCTTCGAGAAACCTGGTCTAATGTGAGGCAGTCCCCATGGGAGGGGTATGTGGAACTGGATGATCTTTAAGGTCCCTTCTAACCCAAACCATTCCGTGATTCTCTGACCTGAGATACTTGCATGAGGCTGACATACTTAAGATACACATCTAGATCCATGCTCCTCCATAGCAGCAGCGTTAGGCCAAGCAGATATCCTGCAGTGTCTGAAATGATACCTGACATCCCTAGAGAAAAAGCTGGATCTCACTCTTAACAGCTTTCCAAGTGTGAAATGCTTGCTCAAAGTCCTGAGCTGTGCTGTCAGCTTACCAACTTCAGCACGTCTGAATGTGCTCTGCTGGCATTCATTCAGTGTGGTAACTACAGCCATAGAACAAGGAAATAAAAGCATGTCCTCCCTCTAGCCTTCTGTGAAAAGGCGAGGCATTCATGGCAGATGTAATCACAGCTCAGGTTTAATGCACGAACTCCCCTACGTGACCAATCCTGGGGGCTGCTTCTACAAGGTGAACTTTACACCATTGTGGTCACCCTTGTCACTACCACATCCTCTGAGGAACCACCCACCATGCAGGCTACACCCTAACTGTTTTGTGGTAATTAGACTAAGGAGGACACTCACCTGAATTTGTTTCCCTTACAAGTAGTATCCAAATCCAGCTCTTTGAAGATGAGAGGAACAGGGCGTCTTTCATGTAGTGATTTTCCTAAATCGTAAAGCCAACTGTATATTCTTCACTCTGTAAGAAGCTTTGGAGGAAATAATGCAACTGCAACACAACATTGCATAAGCAGATCATACCAGTATCTTCCTCTCACATTTCTTAGTGGTTTCCTCCCCTGCTACAACAGAAGGTATTTTCATGTAATGAAACGTACTCTACTTTCTACAATTTCTACAGTTTCTATAATTACAGAATTAGGAGAGTGAAAATTTAGATGTTTCTCTAATTTATTCACTCATAATCTATATATCCTGTCCCTATCACTATTTGCTGAAATACATTACATACCAGCAACAGTAACGGCTTTAAAACAACAGCTAAGATGGTATTGCCCTCACACATACATCCAGTCCAGCCTTCACCATGCAAAAAGCTTCCAGAACTGTCCATTATGTGACATTAAAGGCAGGTTACTCAACAAAAAGCTTGGCTAGAGAAATGATTGCAGGATAGGATAGGATACCAAGGAAGGTTTTCAGCAATTCCAGGCACGACATTTTTCGAGTCCCTGGAGTTCATGCAGTAAGTGCCACCAGCAGAAGACTCTGTGCCCACAGTGTCAGGCAGCTTTGCCCTGAAGTCCTTTTTCCAGCATCACCCGCAGTACAGAAGTGTTGAGGTGATCTAGGCTCTCTCCCAGAGTGAAACAACTGCCTGAAAACCCAGCTGCTGTTTCAGCCACTTGCTCAACAAATACTCCCAAAATGCAGCATAGACGAGGCTGAACCAGTTTTGGTTTCCTTTGCTGTATGCAGACAAGGAATGCTATCCCAGCAGGCTCTGATGCCTCAAATGTCACATCCCCTTTTGTTTCATGCTATTAACTTCAGTGGGCTGCCAGAAGAAAAACAACCCAGCCCTCAGATTACTTCAGACTTTTGAACTAAAACCCAAGCAAAACATACTGAAAATAATAATTATGCCTTATGGTCATGGCTACACCATGTGGGGCCAGAAGAGATGCTTGAGAGAAACACTGTGAATGTGGACCTGGACGGTCTGCTCTAGAGAAGGCTGATGTTGAGCAAGGTGATGCTGCTGCAGCACTTGGCCTGAGGCGAGGGACTTTGGCACCAAAGCTATGGCCACTGTCTGTCCGTGAGGATATGCTTGGTGAGGGAATACCAAAGGTTTCTAAAGCCTCTTTCCTAGAAGTATCCTGCCTCATTTTGGAAACCCTGACATTACCTGGAGGGGGTACACTCCACACACGGGTGTACAAAGATCTCCAGTTTGGTGCAGCTCCTAAAAGCTCACAGCTCCCACAAGCACTTCTCCACTAAGAGGTGGCAAAATTAACAAGAAACAAAGCAGCTTTTATGCAAGACAGTCAACATGTCCTGACTCTTCTTGGCAGCTGACAACTGTCCAGGGTGGGGTTTAACACAAGAAAGTGTGAACGGAGAGGGTGTCTGCTCCTGAATCATTGGGAGTTGAATCATCTGCTGCTTCTGCTCTACTGTGCTCTTGCAGCCCTCTAATGCGCCAGTCCTTCTCTGTCCCTGCAAGTCATCCCTGTATCTCCTCCCCATCCCGCATGCTCATTCTCAGCAGGATTCTGGCTCAGTATGTTTGGGATATGTCCAAATTGACTGGTTGACCTGGTGGTTTTCCACATCACTTGTGACCTTGGACTCCTTTTCAGCCCTGTGCTGATAAAATGTACACAACTTCATGACACAAACTCTTCACGATTGTGCAGGAATTGTATTTCCTTTCTCCAAAGTATTTTAACAAAAACAGGTCAGAGAAGATGGTGCGAAGAAACCATGGAACTTCAAGACAGACATTTTAATCCCTCCTCTATCAGTGGCTTGCTGTGCGACCTCTGCCCTTGGGCATGCAACTTCTCTGTGATGCTGCTCTCCCCAGAGGTATAATACACTCTGAGATGCAGGCAAGAAAAGAAGATGCAGAGGATGCGCTGGCAAATAAATCCCCCAACAGTTGGGCATCTGTGAGCCACATCGCTGAGATAACCATAGCCTGCCTGTACCCCAGCATGCACAAATAAGCAGAGAGTGCATGAAAGGATTGTCTGGGGATAAAGCCATGCAGTGCGGTATCCTCAGCATGTGTCTCCAGCAGAAGTGTAGGTGCTTCTTCATATAGCATCTGAATGTGCCCTGCATCTGGCGACTGCCCTGAAGGATTTGTTACTTGACTCTGCAATTAAGGAAAAAATAAAATAACTAAAATAATAAAACAAAGTAAAGGTAAACAAGAAATCAAAATAAACCCCAAACCAAACAAAATGAAATAACATAAAGCAAAATAAACCAAACCAAACTAAACCACAATAAAACAAAACAAAGTAAACCAAACCAAAGTGAACCAAAACAAAGGAAAACAAAGCAAATCAAAACTAAACAAAAAAGTAAAATTAAATAATTAAATAAAACAATAGAAAATAAGGCAAACCAAATAGAATAAAATAACCCCCTCAAAAAAAAACCAAAATGAAATACAATTAAGCAAAACAGACAAAACAAAAAAATCAAACTAAAAAATAGAATAAAAAAAAAACCACAACAAAATCCACAATAAAAATAAACCAAAGCAGAATAAAATTTTAAAAAATATACTTTTCCAAGACCCCTGCACTTTCTTTTGGCTGTTCTGCTACCCCAGGCCCTTCCTCCAAGAGCCACGCCACAAGAAAGGATGGCCCCGACTCCACTCTCATTTTAAAATGCTTCTTTTTATTTCAGTGGTTGTACATTGGGTGAATGTATTTAACGTCACAACAGAAATAGAATGGCTATTTAACAGACCACTAGTAGTTATATGCTGAAAAAGAGTGAATGGAGGGGTTTCTTTTCACTGTTACCGAAATATTCATCATATGTGTTGTCAGTTATGCTGGATGAGAGAGGCAAACAAAAAGGTATTTTGGTGAGGTGCTGTACATCCTTTGAAGAAGATAAACACTGAGACATCTCAGTCACTTGAAACCGTGTCCCAGCTACAGTATTCACGGTCTCCGTGTTGGCCCATCTCATGGTTCTTTTAGGGGAGTTTTATTTGTTGTTTTTTTGTCTTTTTTTTTAATTAAACAAAGCATTTAAAATTTAATCATTTTCATTAGACTTTTTTTTCTTAAAATATAAACAAAGTTTTGGCAAATAATATTTATACAGAAAAATAGTTTTAGATCTTCCCAAATTTTGAAATAGTCTATAAAATTACTTTATAAATAAATAAAATGCAGAATCTGTTGTACACATATTTGCACATCTCTGTAATTGCCTCCTTACTGTTAGCATAGGTCTGTACTTGTACAGTTTTCAGGAATATTACAAAGTCATAAAGTCGGAAAGTGGATCTCTTATTAAAAAATACATTTTCTCTTTTTGTCTGTCAGTTTGTCTGGATGAAGGACCTGATGTATCTGAAGCTTCGTCATCCATGGGCAAAAAATAGGAGTATTGGATTAATTGTAAAAAACATAGAATAAGAGTTATTTTGAAACATAAAAAGTTCACACAAAACAATGTCCTGGAGAGTTATCTACATAAAATATTTAAACAACATGGATAATTTACCATTTAGTATCATACAATAAGCTACCCAAATGCCTAAATTAACTATTATAAAAAAATAAAAACAACTTTGACAGATATAGGCAAGTTGCAGTGTCAACTACCTAGTTATAATGACTGAGAAAGTCTACAAATATTAGTGTTTTAATAGTATATAATGGTGATACCTTAACTGCTAAAGTAACGAGTTAAGATACATTATTCTTCCACAAATTAAAACTAATGCAACGTTAACAAGCACTATGTTAATTTTACAGTCGAATTGTGATCATTTATTTTTTCTTTCAGATGATCAAATCTCCAGCTTTATATATAAATAGAGAGTAATTAGACATCAGACAAACAAGGTTTAGCCTGGAAAAGAATTTCCTAGACAAATAATTATATGGTTAGTGCCTTCAGTCGTTCTGAACAGGCAGTGCTGCCAAAGTTTAAAATACTTTACAATCAATCTGAAGAGGTTAAGTTAAAATACTGCAATCACTAATAATGTCCACATAGAAAACTTATGCTGCAAACAATTATACATAATATCCACTTATAACAGCTGTCCTGTTTTCTTTTTTTTTTAAACAATAATTTAAAAACTATGTCATTTATGAGATACATGTGCAACATATAAAATGTGAAATATGAAATATTTGGTACAATAGTGCTTGAAACAACTCTCAAATCAAACAAATGAAATTTTAATTATACATATATAATTACCTTGTAAATCAACAAAGTATTTAAAAAAGTAAACAACATTAAAATCTGCTTCATCCATATATATGTATATATGTATGTATGTATATATAACATGTATATAATTGTATTAAAGATATCTTCATACTTTTGTGACATAAAATATGTTTTTAAAGAAAAACAATTAAAAGAACTATTTTTTTCTCCATCTAATCTGGTTACAATCTTATAATCCAATTAACAAAAAATGCAAATACAGCAATAGTTTATTAAACTGAATCTCATTCTACATTCTTAGTGTTCAGTTAATAGTCTAGATTAAAGTCACTGATGAAGCTGCAGTGACTCAACTGAATTTTAATTAAATTAGAGTATCATACAAATCTCATCTACAGCCTTCTTTCTCGCCTTCTCTTTTGTTAGTTTGGTCTTTCGTATGTGTGTGTGTTTGTTTTTACGCTTCTACAAGTTACTTCGTAACAGCTCGGATCTTTTTGGTTAACCTGACTATGAGTTTGACAGATTCTGGTGACACTTGACTGTTGGCATCAGGCTCACTTTCATCAAGTCTGATGTGACAAAATTTAGGCACTTCTGCAAAGTCTCTTTTAAAAACATTATAAATATACTCATAAAATAATATTCTCAAGACTTTGTTCTTTTGGGGATTGAAAGGGGTATGAAGTTCATACTGTGCAAATTTTTCAATTTTCTTCTGCTACTCTGCTATGATTCAAATGCAACTTCTCCATACAAGTCAAATACCAACCATGTGCATCTAAATTGTGCTTTACTTTGGACTTCTGGCTAAAGATATTCAGATTGGTGGGGTGATATGCAGGACACTGGGCTGTGTTTCACTTCCTCTGCCTTGGAATTGACTCGCTGGGGGAGGAAAACCAAGAGGTTTTTTAAGCGAGAAGGAAAACCCCAATCCTAGTTTGGGTGAAAATTAAACCTGCAACTGGGATAAGTTTTCAGCCAATGCAACTTAATTATTGCTGAGCTCGAAAGATTCATAAACACTGAATCTCACGAGACTAACTTAACTGGACCATTTCCATTAGGTATAGTTATGGAGAAAACACAGTAGTTGCAAGAATTAAACTATGCTTAGAAAAATCTTTAAAACTAAATGTTACCCTTTATGTCTTGAAACATCACAGCTGGTATCAGGTAGTTAACTATTTTAGGTTGGAGTATAGTAAGCATACCATATTTAATATTCATATATGACATAGCAGCACTAGCTTTTTTGAGTTTGTGATTTGTCCATAAGAACAAATTCTTGACTTAGCATGCAGTTTGTGGCAACTCTAGAGAGGAGGAGATGGGGTAGTATGTACAGTAGCCGTGCTTGGCCGTCCGCAGGGAGGCTTCGTGACACTCTGTTCCACTCCTGCTGGCTATTTCAGGATTATCTGTTAAAAGAGAGGAAAGCATGATCGCGCTTTTAGGTGATGTGGGGAGAGCAGTTCACCCAGATGGCCAGTGCTGGACTGACTAAGCTTGGGTGCAGCCCAAATGGGACAGCATCCCGTATCCTCACGCTGCCTGAGAGACATTTCTGCTTCACAAACCTAGTTGTCTTTCTCCCCCACACATGTCCCCATGTGCATGAGAGCACACAGAGAGGGAATTTTGTGGACCAAAGTACTGGAGATGGCACTGAAGCCACAAAGGAAGGGGCTGGCTGTAGATGGGGTGTGCACCCCCAGTACCCCAGTTGTCAGTGGAGGGGGGAGCAGCCCTGCACCTCCTGAGGAAGCTCAGAAGTACATTGGTACCTGCTGCAAATTCCCAGCTCCACCCTGCTCCCACAAAGTCAGGAATGACCTCAGGAAATGCTAACAAGCAAAAAAGATGTTCTGGGCTCGGTGTTTTCAAGAAGCTGAAGTGTCTTCAATGCACTTTTACAGCTGCTTATTTCCTAAAAAAATTATCTGCAGGTCAGCAAACTTGAGAGTTTTTTTCACACTTCCTTATGTCAGGGGATCCAGGGGGATGATGATGGTGGTACCTGCGTGCACTAACTGTGCTGCTTTACTTTCACAGAGTCTGAAACTGAAGGTGAAGCAATCATTTTACAGATGCAAGCTGTGCCTCCAATACTGTGAAGGCTAAACGCACAATGTGCCCGGCAACCGACTGAACATGCTCACAGCGCTGGAAAACAGTCCAGATTTCCACCACATTTGCTGGTGAAAGCCATGTCAAAAGCCAGAGGTGTGATGCTCTTTCTACCACACCGCTGCTAATCTGTGCTCCACACTTAAGCACAAGTTGAGGAATTAGAGTGCGTCGCTTGCTCTTCCTGTTTGATTTGGCACTCGACATATTTTTAAGCTGTGTTTGTAGGTGGTATACAAGACAGTCATGATAGCACTTTGACCTACTTGTGTATTACAAAGCTAGACCATTGCTTAATGCAATATTTATTTTAAAAGGAGAAAGAAAAAGGTGATTTGAAAATAACTGCAGCAACATACTACCTCTGACATACAGCTTGCCAAAAAGAAACACGGTCTCCTTGTGCGGAAGGTGCTTGTTCTAGCCCTCTGCCCAGCCACCTCAGACATACCTCACAATCAGAACTGTACACAGCTACCAGCTCCCTGACCCCACCTAACTTGCCAGCGTGCCAAAGAGTCAGCTTTGATTACCAACAGCACTGCAAATCTGGTGACACGAGAGGCCCCATTGTAATGGCACTGTACAAACACCTGCTGCTCTGGAGGGCTTAACTTCTAAGTACATCATGCATACAACAAGGACATATATTTTTAATGAACTTCCACCTATTGTGAGTTTGTTAGCTTATCGCCTATCTTCTGCTTCCTATTGAAATAACAAAGAAATAGCTTTGCTGGAATAATAAAGCCCTGCCTGTGATAACCTGGGTGCATCTACAGCATGCTGATGTGACAGCATGTACAAAGAACGTAGCCGTGCTGAAAGTAAGAAGGGACCAAGATTATCAACACTGATATTTTTAGCATGTTACAACCCCACATGGCAATGTAATTAATAAAGCAGCTTTAGCTATAATAGGTTAGCTATAATCACAGAAGTGTATTTAAGGAATCCTAAGGTCTGCGTTAATGGGACACAACCTGAAATCTGCTTGATGTAAAAACCCCAGAATTTCACACACTGCAGCTGCCTACATCATCTCTCAACTTTTGAGAGGATAAACTTGCATTTTCTGATGGGTGTTTTCTCCCTGTATGGGTAGACAGATTAGAATCACAGAATAGTTTGGGTTGGAAGGAACCTTCAAAGTCCATCTAGGCCAACCCCTCTGCAATGAGCAGGGACATCTTCCACTGGATCAGGTTACCCAGAACCACATCCAGCCTGGCCTTGAATGTCTCCAGGGATGGTGCATCCAGCACCTCTGTGGGCAACCTCTGCCAGTGTTTTACTACCTTCACTGTAAAGCATTTCTTCTTCACATCCAGCCTGAATCTCCCCTCTTTTAGTTTAAAACCATCACCTCTCCTCATCCTATCGCAACAGGCCCTGATTAAGAGTCTCTCCCCATCTTTCTTAGAAGAACTGAAAGGCCACAACAAGGTCTCCCTGGAGCTTTCTCCATGCTGAACAACCCCAACTCTCTCAGCCATTCAGTGTAGGACAGGTGCTCCATTCCTCTGATCATCTTTACAGCCCTTCTATGGACCCTGTCCAACAGGTCTGTATCTTTCCTGTACTGACTCCAGAGCTGGAAGCAGTACTCCAGTTGGGGTATCACCAGAGCACTGTAGAGGAGCAGAACTGCCTCCTTGGACAGATTACTGCCCCTTACGGCAAGAGGTCTTAAAGGTCAAAAAGCCCCATGCTCCCAATTCCCCCAAAATGTGTGACAGAGAAGGCAGAGGGCCTCATCTCAGGCTGTTTCTTGGGAAAAGGGTAGGACCATTCCTGGCACTTGGATTATCCCAAGTGCAACTCACCCTGCAGCATGCCAGCCAGGATGAAGGGGCCCTGGGCAGTGCGGAAGAGCGGGGACTGCTTCTGTGCCGTCCTCTGGCAAGTGGCAGAGCCCAGGTAAGGACTTCCACTGCCCTGTCCCTATTACTGTAATTTCTCCCCTCCTCTTGAAACTCAGGAAGCGAGGAAGACAATGGAAACACTTTCGTGCATAAGCATGTCCTGTTTACGTGGCTGCGGGTGCAAGGGGAGCAGCTGGAGCTCTCCCCACTATGCTTCTTGTACTGCCAGTGGCTACGGAGCTGGCTTGCTCCTACCACATCGTCCTCACTGCCGCTCGTGCAGGGGGTGTAACTAGGGCATGTCGCACCCTGGCTATTTCTAGTACATGTAGGAGGCCTCCTAGAAAAGAAACCTCAAGTCTCTCCTACAGAACAAGCCTCTAGTGGGAAGATGCAGAAATGAGGAGCTACATGTTTTTTTAACTTTAGCCACAAAGTGTTAAACATATCCTGTAGTCTTTAATTACGTGTTCACACCCTGTTTCTCTGAGGATATCACAACTGCCATACACATGTATCAGCTTCTGCAAATGTTTTTTTTTCACTGTGTCTGACAGAGAAACATAAAATGCTGAGCTACTTTACATGGAAAACACACTGTGAACCTCTTCTGTTTAATCTACAAATGAAGTAATAAACTGTGATGGAAGATGGAGGCTATCTGAGTCTGCATCACTGCTAATTGCTCCATTGCTTGCCTGCATGCTGAAAAAGAAGCTGTGCAGAACATACTAACGAAGAAACATCCCTGCAAACACTTCCTACAGAGTCTGCGCAACCCCATTACTTGTAAATAGGTCCAACATCCTTCATGTTTGCTACTGTGTGAAGAACTGTATCTCAAATATACGACTTCTCATATTTGCAGTGGTACTGTTCTATCATTATACTTCACAGCAACTTGATATAATGTATTGACATCTTTACCATAGTATATATACACATAAAGGAAAATGAAACATGAGACAATACAAAAAATGTGCATTGTCCCATGTACAAAGGCCTACAGGCCAAGCATGGGAATGCATTCTCTCATGCTCTGTATGGATAAGATCCAAAGGTGTGGATACAGACATGCCAGAAAACATACCTTCTGCTGCTGTAGTAAGAGAGCTAATAAGAACACTATTTCTAGCATAAGCAGAATGGCCTGGCACTTACAGTTGAAATGCACAGATGTACAGGGCATTTTTTCAACACTATCACAGACATAGGATACCTTCTCCGTTGCCTTCTTGTTTGGTACCTGTTCAAAGTGCCAGAAAGCTGGCTACCCTTTATATTAAAATCACTAAAATTGCACCATTGCTAGTTACTAGGCCTCACTAAAACCAGTAACACATACTGTGAACATAGGTTCACAGCAAACTACTTTCTAACTGCCAAGAAGCATTTGCTCTTCTGGATTTTCAGCTCTTTAGTGGTGACATTTTCAGCTCCCAAATTCCAAGACTTTCTCTCTTTTCTATCAAAGCATGGCTCTTTACCCTCAGGACTTCTGAATGACCACAGTGATCACTAAGGCCCCTGCTGTACAACACAGAACATCCCTAAATTCAGCCAGGATTGCTTCTGAAGGTGATCAGTTCTGCAGTGTCATCCATGGGAATGACAACCAAGAGAGACGATACTGCCAGTCATTTCAGCTCCTCACCAAACTACCGACCCATGGCACACAGCAGACAAATCGACATCAGTTTGGGATTTCCTCAGACCCAGCAATAGTGGCTGCAACCAGTTATTGTTTACAGACTAAAAAAGAAAAATTGAGAATCTCTTAAATTAACATGGAAATTCCACTTTTGTGAACTCTTTTTCTGTCACTCACGTTACTATGTGCACTGCTTTACTTGATACAGTTCAGAGATTTAACCAGATTACCTGGAATCATGACTGTGTACTAACAAGGACACACTCTGGCTTAAGGTTTTCTATTTTGAAGCTACAACTCATGAAGCTTCTTTATTCTCTCTCTGTTAAATTCTGTTTCCATTGTCAGATTTCTAATACAGTGATGAATACAGAAAATCCACCATTCTGCAAGAATTCAGTGTACATGAACTCTTGTTCAACTAAAGACCTGTCACAGTGGATCAGCTGGAAAACATAACTTTGCATCTACCCCATACATGTTTCTCTTCTGGAAGTTTAGAAATAACTTCTCCCAGTTACATTTTGCTCTATCAGCAAAGGGAGCACTACGATTGGCCCCCACACGGCGAAGCACTTATCCCTCCAAAATGAACTCATATGTATTACACATTTTAGGCTGCTCAGCCTTTCATTTTAAGAGTAATGTAGTCATAGGGTTTCTTGTAGACAAGATTAATCTCAGATGATTTCAGATGCGTACACCTCAGCTGGTCACCCTATTTTACATCTTCCTAGCCTACCTCAGGCAACTTATTTTACATGAGACAGATTATCAACTCATGATGCTCTTTTTCCCTCCACCAGGTACACCGGTCTGTAGCAAACAGTTCACACCGAGGCATTTAACTTTTAGCCACCTATGTCAGAGCAGATGAATCTTCCCACAGTGACATTTTCTATTTTCATGTTTTTCACAGAGTAGCAGACTGGTCAGATATATCTAGGGTATACACTGAAAATGACAGATATTTTCAGACAGCCGGCTCATATCAGGCTGTCTCATAACTTCTCCTGCTTTCTAAAAATAAAGCTAACACCAAGAATTTCTTCCCTTTGACATGAAACTCAAGACTATTTATATTTCCCTGTGCCTTTGGGAAATGCCTCCAACTCTTTATTTTTCATTTTCTCTCCGAATGCTCTTCTGTGGCATGTGCCTTACTCTTTCAAATAAATCAGTCTTTTTTTTTTTAATCAAAAGTGGAAAAGGATGAGTAAATATTCAGATGTTTACTGAGGGTAATCGCTATCGTATCAATTATGCTTGATCTTACTTATTACATAGCCTTACAGACGGACTTTTTCACTTCCTATTTCTCCATAGCCTCAGCAGCTGTACCTTCACACAGCACCAACCTGAGCTTCCAATCTCCCACTGATACTCCCCAAGGGACGGGATTTGCCCTGTCCTCAACTGGCCAACAGCTGACCCAGCTCCAACTCTTGCTTGCATTAGAAGCAGCCTGCCTGCTCCCAGTGCTCAGGGCAGAAAGATACCCAGGTAACCATGCCTAATCTGTCTCAGCTGTTGTCCTGCCCCCTCTCTTGTAATCTCCCACTGGTAGTTCCTTCCAGACCTACTGTCTGCACTACACTGCAGGTCTTGTCACTGCCACAAGAGCCTCCCTTCCTTGTCTTTAGTACTACACACATTTGCAGATTCATGCGCATCTCTAACCTGAGGCCTAATTCCTCACTCATCTGTCCCTTTCCACTTTCAAAATCTGTGGTCACCAGTCTGCACTCCTGTAAAACCAATGTAAAACCTAGCATCTTTCTGCAAGGTCATCTGCAAACACTGGAAAGAAAAAAAAACTGAATAAACAGATCCGCAAACAAAACCTGAAAGAACTACTAATAGGGTTGAAGGGACCTGCTGAAAGCAATTTGTTACCCCTGCTGTCATTGCTGAACACTCCACTGCTTTTCATAAACACACTGAGCTCTACCTTGTGTCACTGGTTTCTTTGTTACTCCTCCCAATGGCCAGAAACCTCTTTCTTATTTCCAGCATATTATGATTTAATGTAAACATTCTTCATTTTTCCCACTAACTTCACTATTTTTTCCTCAATTCAGGGGTGAAAGAGATTTTTTATCTTACTACTTTTCCATTAATCCGATGTATCCCCAATATGTCTACTGTATCCAACAATAAGGTGATCTCTGATTTGTACATAAGGGTGAGATGTCTAGGCCACAGATGATCTCCTTGGTTGCCTGCCCATACAGTGACTAATACAATGGCATCAGGTTTCTAAAGGCTGGAGGTCCTATTTGGTCGGCTTTCTCATAGCTCATCCCTTGACATGGTAACTCTGGTGCCCTGCTCCATTCTCTTTTCTCCCCTAAATCTGAGTGTGCTGAGTTCTGCATGTCCCACGTGTTGATATTATGCCTCTGTAAATGGCTGAGGGTCAGATGTCCCTGCTGAAATGGACACATCTCCTGGCACATTTTCAGTCTATCAGGCTGTTGGCCATCAGGGTGTCATAAAGCCGACAAAGACCTTGTCTGAATCCAGCTCTTCATGATGATCTAAAGAAAAGATCAAGGCAACTATGGGATCTCAAAGACTCAAGGGTTCAAAAGCATCATTCTAATTCACAAGGTCCTGAAAGACAGTCCAAAGCCACTTGTGCTGCCAACTCCTTAGCATGCTTATGAGCTTCAGTAGGTTTTTATTCAAGTCAGTAGGTATTTATTCAAGTAATAACGTATAGTACTTAAGTTCAATTTAATAGGTATTTACTCACTCTGAAGAAACAGGACTAGTTGTATTAAAAACAAAAGCATGACTTTCTTCTTCTTTAAAGTAATATATAATGCAGTACTAAAAATTGATCCTAATGCACTCTAATATATTCTACCCAAATCTGTTTTTAACCAATCGCACAGGCAGCAGACAGACTACACAGAAATGACTAAAATACTACTGCAGTAGTATTTTAGGAGCACCCATACAGTGACTGTTTAAAACAGCCGTTCAATTTTACCTTTCAACAGGTCTGAGCTACAGCAATCATCTGTGTTTTTCACGTCCTACTTTCAGGTCATTTTCAATCTCTTCTTAAATTTTAGAAACTGCTAGAATAGATATATGCATAAGAACTGAGAGCACAAAGGACTGAAAGGCCAAGCTTGTATTACCTGTTGTTGTGGTTTAAGCCCAGTTGGCAACTCAGCCACACAGCTGCTCGCTCACTCTCCCCACCCTGTTCCTCCCCCTCTGCTCTCCCACTCAGGATGGGGAGGAGAATCGAAAGAATGTAGCTCCCATGGGTTGAGATAAGAACAGTCCAGTAACTAAGGTATAACACAAACCACTACTGCTACAACCAATAAAAATAATGACGAAGAGAATACAACCACTTGCCACCCGCCGACCGATACCCAGCCCAAACCAGCAGTGATCTAACCCTTCCGGATAACTGTCCCCAGATTATACACCGGGCATGACATGCTGTGGTATGGAATACCAATTTGGTCAGTTTGGGTCAGGTGTCCTGTCTGTTTCCTCCCAGCTTCCCCTCCTCCCTGGCAGTGCATGAGACTCAGGAAGTCCTTCGTCAGAGTAAACATTACTGAGCAGCAGCTAAAAACACTGGTGTTAACAGTGCTGTTTCCAGGCCGAAAGTCAAAAACACAGCACTGCACCAGCTATTAAGAAGGAGAAAAATGACTGCTACTGTTGAACCCAGGACACCTGTAAAGGTGCCCATATTCCCTATGCAGTACTACTCCTCCAAATCTGCATCTTCTCAAGTGTCCTCACCTAGCATTGTTTTTTCTTTTAACATGTATTTTCCTCTTACACATCACACATGCCCAAATCGAGCAAGATGAAGGTGACGCTACACTTCCAAAACCTGGTACTCCAGTTTAGACTCCCGGCAGTGTGCTCACATAGCCCAGAAAGCCAACCGTATCCTGGGCTGCATCAAAAGGAGTGTGACCAGGTTGAAGAGGTGATCCTGCCCCTCTACTTTGCTCTTGTGAGACCTCACTTGGAGTACTGTGTGCAGTTCTGGTGTCCTTAACATAACAAGGACATGGAAGTGTTGGAACAAGTCCAGAGGGCCACAAGGATGATCAGGGGACTGGAGCACCTCCTGTATGAAGACAGAATGAGAAAGTTGGAGCTGTTCAGCTTGGAAAAGAGAAGGCTGCATGGAGACCTCATAGCAGCCTTCCAGTATCTGAAGGGGGCCTATAGGGATGCTGGGGAGGGACCCTTCATTAGGGACTGTAGTGAGAGGACAAGGGGTAATGGGTTCAAACTTAAACAGGGGAAGTTT
>JASSUY010033791.1:53970-115607 GCA_032466535.1 Forpus xanthops
ACGGTTTCAGACTTAATCAGGGGAAGTTTATATTGGATCTGAGGAAGAAATTCTTTACTGTAAGGGTGGTGAGGCACTGAAATGTGTTGCCCAGGGAAGTTGTGAATGCTCCATTGCTGGAGGTGTTCAAGGCCGAGTTGGACGTAGCCTTGGGTGACATTGTTTAGTGTGAGATTTCCCTGCCCATAGCAGGGGGGTTGGAACTAGATGATCTTAAGATTCTTTCCAACCCTAACTATTCTATGATTCTAAGAGATGGTCCACTGTAACAGCCAGAACTTAAACACAGAAAGGTACTAAATTTATGCTCATCAAGGTTACTCATCAGACACCACTGTGTCAGTTGTGTAAAACTCACTATACTTATAAGTTCTCTGAGGAAATCTTAATGTTCTTGATATTCGACTGCTTTCCCCTTCCTGAATTTTCTTATCTGAATGCTCCCACATAGAGAGACATATATACCACTGTGAGCCACTGCAGATAATACTGCATCAAAAATGGAGTCAGTCAGAGTTAATAAATCTCTGCCTCAAGCCAAAAGTCATGGCAGGTACAAGAAAGAAACAAATAAATAAATAGATGTTTCCACTGTGGTTGCATGGGCAGCTTCCTGCACACTCAAAACCAAAGTCTGGGATTTCTGTCATGCAATATATCATAGAATCATAGAACAGTTAGGGTTGGAAAGGACCTTAAGATTATCTAGTTCCAACCTCTATGCCATGGGCAGGGACACCTCACACTAGACTAGGTTGCTGAAAGTCCCATCCAACCCGGCCTTGAACACTTCCAGGGATGGGGCATCCACAACTTCTCTAGGCAACCCATTACAGTGCCTCACCCCCCTCACAGTAAAGAACTTCTTCCTTATATCTAACCTAAACTTCCCCTGTTTAAGTTTGAACCCATTACCCCTTGTCCTATCACTACAGTCCCTCATGAAGAATCCCTCCCCAGCATCCTTATAGGCTCCCTTGATACTGGAAGGCTGCTATGAGGTCTCCATGCAGCCTTCTTGTCTCCAGGCCGAACAGCCCCCTCACACACTGAGATAAAAATATGATATTCCTTTAATTCAAGGGAAAATAGTTGGAGAAGCTGGAGATGTCCAGATGCAACTATTTCAAAGAACATAATTCCAGACAAGTACATCCGGAGCTCTGCACTCCACCATGTTGTTAAAATTTTATGATGGAAAACTCCAGATTCACATGACTTGTGTGTATATGCTAAGCACAATGAAGCCAACTCGGTTTTCCTCAAGTGCCTACAAAATGAGCTGACCTCAGGAAAACATTCCTACTTTTAAATAATAAATGTATGTCCCAAAAGACTTCTACTCAACTTGTCAAAGTATGGTTTGTTGAATAATTGAAAGCAAAAGCACAGTAAGAAGTTAACATATCAAACATAAATACGGTTTCTTTTTAATTTCAATGATATGAATGGTAAAATTGTCTATAACAGGAAAGAGAAATATACCTCGATTTTTGTTATGCAAAAGAAGCGTTTGCCTTTGCTCGTTATGTGATACCGCCATCTAGCAGGCTATCAGAGAAATTCATGTTTCAGTCTTTACAGAGTGAGAGGGGACAATTGCCAAAAAGCTAACCTAAAGAGACTTCTTCCCATTTCTTCCCACTGGCTTATTGTATATGAGCATGTGATCTAAAACTCTGTATGCAAGCCTGCCAGAAGTCTTCCTCATCTATACAGAAACAACGTGCTATCTTAAGAGACCAAAAAATGTTACCAGAAGTAAAATAAAGGTTTGGTTGAAGTTTGCATGTGAATTCCTTTACATTTCCCAGCATAACCTTTCATTTTTTCATCTTTCCTGCCTTTTGCAGTTAACAAAAACAGTTTTGCCATGTATCTTTGTCACATCAGTTGTTTCAAGGCAATTCAAAGGGTATTTGCTTGACACTGCTTAAGAAGTGTTGTGGGCTTTAAGGCTCTCTTCTTGAGCCTGCAAGCTGTTAATTCTGGAAGTTGCAGCTACTTACATATAACTCCACGTCTTCAGAAAAGGTAACTACTGAATTGAGTGAGACTTGTGATTCATGGGTGTCCAGCATGAAAGACGCAGCAAGCAATTCATGTTTGCCTTTCCTAGCATGACAAGCTATTGTTATTCAAAATACCTTTTCCACAGAAATGGCTTTTCATGAGCAAGGGTTGTTTAGGTCATTTTTCCAGTGCGACGCAGGTACAAGGTGAGATACCTAGTTCTGCATCCCAGATGCCAAGGCTTGCTGGTACCTCTACGTGGAGCAACCTGGTACGATACATGCCCTCACTAGATACCCAGCACTGTTGTGCCCAGGGCTCGCTCCCTGCAATCATTCCTGCAATAATGCGGCTGAGAAAGGAATCTGTTCCTCCATCTCCATTTTTTTAACTTTTTCATGTTAGATTCATGTTGCTAGAACAGAATTCTATACAGAAGTATTTAACCTGAGGTGTTACGGATTTTTTAGATCAAAACTTCCAGTCAAAAAAAAAAAAAGACAAAAATTGGTTAGATAGTTATCATTCACAGCAGAAGTGTTTTTCCACCTGTTCCCCTATTCCCTTACAAATGGCAATCAAAGCTTGTCAAGACATTAACAAGAATTTTGCACAGGCTCTTATTTGTAACTTTGTTACACACTGGCACTAAAAATGTAAATAACAGGTTTCCCCTTCCCACCTTCCTTCTCAAAAGCTTGCTTTTAACCAACAAAAAGGCAGTTTCCTACTACTAGATTTTCCAATTCATTTTCTCAGTCTATTGCTACTGTTCTCTCCAATTACAAGTTCAGCAGGCTTCCACAAGGAAGAGAGGGTACGTGGGGACAGAAAAAGCCTTGTCAGCAATATGGAGGACAGCCCTCTACCCTGCCAGAAGGCTCCCTGGGGCTAGTTGGGTAGGCCAAGAGGAAGCCCTCTTTGGGGATGCTATTTGCAAGAGGGAGTAACTGGCACTTCTACTTCATGCAGAAGGAGATATCAGCTCGAGTAGCTGCCACATGACATTTCAGTCTTAAGGAGAATCTGCCTCCTTTGGGAGTGGTGGCTGCCTCCGTGGGCACCTTGGCAAAGAGAGGTGCTCTGCTGCTGCATGCCTGGTTCCCCTCCCTCCCAAGGAAGCTGTCACACTCGGTGTCTCACATCCCCATATAACATTCGGTAGCTCTGTATTTTATGCTCTGTTAACTACTTTTTGAATTCCGGAGCAAATATTTTAATTGTCCTTTTGTTTGTGGTGCTCAAATGTAGCATAACTATTTTTATTTTCCCTTCATTGTATTTTTGCAGATTTTGACAAAACTGAAGGCTACTGAATGATTTCCTAATTAATATATGTGCAACTGCCACCTAATTTATGCTAATGCTGATGCATAATTTAAAACAGCCGTGCCACATAATCACAAGCCTTAGCATGAGAAACCTTGCTGATCATCTATTTCTTTTCAGACAGTGCTTAGGAGACAATTTTTCTACTGGATGTGCCTTTTCATTTTTCCTTCTTGGTTAAAGGTCATATAACCAGTAGAATAATGTTGTCAATAAATAACATCTTCAAGCAAAATTACTACCTGTCATCCAGGTGCCAGTTCAGAAGCATGTAGATTTGTCTGTTCTTCCTGTATTGCATCTGCCAAGCTTGTCAAAATGTCCTGGATAACCCAGACATCCGAGGTTATCTTAGGACAATCTTAATTGTCAGTAGACACATGTTTAGGCAACCGAACCAAGTCCTGTGTGCCTTTCTGAGCCAGACTATTCTCCAGACTTCACCTGACTGTGCTGAAAACCTTCACAGTCTACAATAGGCACTTAAATTTCTAGTTTGCATAAGACACCCATACTGAGACACCAACGTTTCGGTGGCTTAATTTCAGGCAGGTTTTGGCATTATTCAAAACTGAAATTCAGTCCCAGAATTCAGAAAATCAACTCTCATATAACGCTATGACAGAATATCCCATGCACTGATACTCTGTTAAACCATCTTTGGAGCGTGGGGCAGAGGAAGTCACAGCTCTCTTCATCTTTAGTTAATGTGCACATCATCAGCTCCAAGTGGGTTCTATATAATATTTCCCCAAGTTTCTAATCGTGTATTTACTTATAAAGAAAATATAAAAAGAAGAGAAACAATCTTCCAAAATAATTTTCCTTATAATCTATCACTTTGATTTCATCCTGAAATTACAGCAGTGCACAGCCTAAGAAAAATCAATAAATATTGCTCTGTTCCTCTACAACTACCTGAAAGGAGGCTGTAGTGAGGTGGGGGTCAGTTTCCTTTACCAAGTACAAACGATAGGATGAGAGCAACTTGAGGCCTCAAGTTGTGACAGGGAGGGTTTAGACTGGATATCAGGAAAAAAAATTTCACCTAAAGGGTTGTCAAGCACTGGACCAGGCTGCCCAGGGAGGAGAAGGAGTCACCATCCCTGGAGGTATTTAAAAGACATGGAGATGTGGCACTTAGGGACATGGTTTAGTGGTGCACTGGGCAGTGCTGGGTTAACAGTCGGACTCCATGATCTTAAGGGTCTTTTCCAATCTGAAGAATGCTGTGATTCTACCTGTGAGTGAGGCTGAGTAGGTAACAGCTTCCTTGTTTGCTCAAGTACTACCAGACCACCAGCTGCACAAATAATAATTAAAAGCCTTGATAAAGATCTCTGAAGCATGTATTGACATGCAATGACTGTATTAATATTTTAAGTAAGATGTTCTACACACCTCTGCCCACATACATGCACTAGAGGGAGCCAGGACCAAACTGTCCACATCCATGCTCTGACACTGCTTCCACCCTTGTTTCACCTTTGCTGGTTCCATCCTCCAAGAAAATGCTGTCAGCATCCCCAAAACAACAACTGAACTTAAGTTCATTAGCGATCTAACAGTGAAGTGAGGTTAAGCGGCTATGGCATCCAGCCCTATTCTGCTGGGAATGGCTGGAGCAGTTGTGAAGGGGGGAAGAGAAAATTGGGAAGGATCTCTTGCTTCTGACTGGTCATGCTCCCAAGCTCACCGCATACCTTTGGAATAACACCTGCCTTTCACTAGAAAACTCAAGCTCAACTCCCCTCCTTCATCCTCTTCCATCACAGCCTGGCAGCTAGAGGAAGCAGGGACACCTTCTCACAGGATGACAGCTCTTGTATCAACTGAGTCAGTCATCAATAAGCATTCGTAAAACAGGGTTTGCTAAAGCACTTTTGCTCCATCTTGTTTTCACTGCACTGAGCCCAAGTGATTCTGCTCCCCTCTGACGTACACCGCAAGAAAATTACTTTAAAACCTAACTTCTGTAAGACAAGAAAAGCAAAAGACTTCCAATTTTCCATATATTCTTAACTGGTGTCACTCTGCACAAATGTACTGTGGTATAGCCTTTAACTCTACACAATCTTCTCATGTACATTGAACACACAACACACACAGTTGCTGGGCGAGTGTGACTGGCTGTGAGCGTGTGTCAATGCAGGCACATTCTGAGCTGTTACTCCTGTTATTTTTAGAAAGAAAGGACATACAGAAGACATGAGACATCCTTCACCTTTTTTCAAGATACAAGCTGACAGCACATACTAAATAATTTACTGCACCCAACAGGGATGTTAGGTTTTTTTAGCCATCAGCCAAGACTCCATAACATTTGGGACACTGACTTCTCCTTCTGCTGTTGCTTCAAGGGCACCAGCATCATCACACTCAACCCAAGGAAGTCCAGCAATCTTTCCCCAGGCCAAAGTACCAGGCCAAGTGATACTGAGCTAAATTATTAAGCCCTGCTACAAGTTTATTTTCATGCCTGGCACTGTGAGAAGAAGCCGCAGGAGCTGAAATGGGATGGACTGAAGGCTGCAGGTTGATTAAAAACACTGGGAAGAGGGAACCATAACCCACAGATATGTAAAACAGTGTGGCATAGGCCAAGAAAGGACATTTTATTTAGATGGGAATAAAAAAGTCCTTTTCTGAAATAGAAAGCAGAGTTTAAATCCATACAAAAAGACACAAACAAAAAACATTATGACCATGAATAAAGTCTTAACTCATGTTCATTATCTGTTCCTTCTGTGTTTCTTGGGCTAAAGAAATACTGATATGTAGGACAGCAAAATTATGGGGCTTTTTCCAACGCTGTAGCTTTGCCTCTAACTTTTACGAGGCTGTAAACAGCAATCTTGGACATTTGCCCCTTACAAAGAAGAAGTGACTACTACTACTTTCACTACTTCCAAATAAACAGTTTTACAGCAGCTTTTACAGATTTGCAATGACTAATATAATGACAGGAGTGAGAAGAAAAAGACAGGGATGGCACACACTACAGAAGCCAACGAGAAAAGCTGCCAAGATAGGACTCATCTCCTCCTCATGCAGTGGTGCAGAGCTTTGCTACATAGATATGTTCTTTCCACAGGCAAGAGAAAGAGGCAGGATCCTCCAGGGCAGTTCATTCTGCCCCAACATGGACTTTGGGAAAAGCATATGAATAGGATGCCAAACTTTAAACAAGTGGAAACCCATCCCCATATTAAATTATCCTTTAATTTCAGCATGGAGCGATGTGTATATACACACAGAGATATGTGCAACTAAATAAATATAGAGAGACACTTTCCACAACTCCCGTTAAATCTAAAATGCTCTAATCCTCCAATGTAAACAAAATTTGTAGTGGGAAAGCAGGGGCTTTGCCTGCTATCCTGCTAGATGAGAAAGCGCATCAAAGCACACCTACATCTCCCCCGTGGCACTAGTTACTCTTGTGAAAGTATTCCTATTAACTAAAGAAAACAAAGACTGATTAGTGGTCCTTTCGTAGGTGTACAGGTATTTATTCTACTCCAGCCACAACCAGCCCCTCTGGCGCTCAGAGGTGCGGGTGGTGGAGCTGCCCTGGCTGCATTCCCGTGTTGGGGAGGGACCCCAGGTGACCCCCTCCCCTTTTCTCATAGTCCCTTGGCATCTTCAAGCCCCTTGGGGAGCACAAAATTGCACTGACACCACCAAACAATTTGCTGCTGCAGACACTGCTGTGGGAAGGGCAGTGAAACACGACATTTGCCTGCTGCACTGCCCTCCTCGTCCCAAGCAGGTTTTCACTAAAACAAGCTAGCTCGGGGAACATAACACACAAAATGACAACCCTCTTGATGAAAAAGCTAGCAGCACAAACACCACAATGCTGGCAAACAACCCTTTAAAATAAAATAGAGAAAAGAGACTGGTTTGTGTTTCTTTAAGGAAGTAGGGTGTATTTCAGAGGTAGTATATTTTTCCAAATTATTATAAACTCTCACTGCAACTTCTATTTTCCTATGGGATACTTACATAGGTTTGGGAACAATAGTAAAAAAAAAAATAATCTACTGGTATAATATTATTAAGCAAAACATTTTCATTGATTTCTTTGTAAATTCTTGGCAGGTGGAGGAGAATAAATCAAGGGGTGAGCATTTCTACTAAGTCTGCAACAGTTTGTTGTTCTGGGCAGGAGCAACACGAGGGAAGAAGATGGGAACATAGCCCTTTGCTTTTCCTCGACAAGCAAATCTGCTTGCTTCCTCCTCAGTCTGACCTCTACAAACCTGAGGGAAAACAGTTCTCAGGTGGAAGTGCCCGACCATGTGGTAAAGTAATAGAAAAGCCAGAGTAACCCAACTGCTGTGCAGACCCCTCTCCTACCAGATGCTGGGCACGTTGGGGTGGGAATCTCAACCACCCCAATGGATGAGTCAAAGCTATGCACTCTGAGCTGCAAATAGACCCTCTTCTCTGGGAACCAGATCCTACAGGAGGGAGGGGAAAACCCCACCAAAATGAAAACTGCTATTAACATAACAGAACACAAAGAAAAGGAGAAGGTATCATCTTCTCTAGCCTGCCCCTGTCCATAACTCTAGGTGTTCTTTGTAAGAGCATCCTTCTTGAGGGAAATATAACTCCCATCTTAAAGATACACTTTCAAACATAAAGCAGACATAGTCATAACTATCTTGAGCGCTGTTTTGATCACTGACTCACAAAAAAAAAGTTCAGTTTTGTTTCTATTTTTTTTCACCTGCCTTGTCCTGCTTGTGATTTTAGACAGCTTCCATGTTAGCTTGCAAGTTAGTCACTTCCACACACCACATGGAGGCAGCTACATTAAGACACCTGGACATTAAAAACCTGCAATGATCTTCCTTTTGAACTTAGGAGTTAATAACAGACTTCTGAAAGCAGTCCAGTACTATGGTGATTCTAACTCCAGCTGGGTTAATTACACAATAATTAGGTACAAACATCGCAACACAAAACACAGCTACATCATTATTTGCAACAAATGTTAACTCTAAATAAGTGCAACCTGTCCCACAAACACTTGCTATAAACGACTTATAAATAAAAAGTAAAATTGGATGGGGTAAACACAGAAAGAAAAAAAAAATTCTCCGGGAGAATTTTTTTTGTTAAAAAAGAAAAAAAAAATTAAAATAAAAATCTCAGCACTCATTTAGAGTTCGGGATCTTGTGAAAGAAAGCTTTAAAAGGAGCAAACCTGATTTGCTGTGGCTGTTGCGGCGAAGGGAACACTTGTTGCAGGAGTTGTTGCTGCAGAGACAGTGGCGGCCGTAGCGTTGTGCATCATGGGTACTTTCAGGAGGGGAACCATGGAAGCAATGAACAGGAGGGTGCAGCATTATGGTAAGAGAAGTGGTATTTTTGGCATGGTGAATATCAAGAGCGGCAAGCCATCGTCATGGGTTAAACCGGCAGATGGCATGCAATCACAGTGCAAAGCGAGAAAGCGTGGCGGAGAAATAAAAAAAAAAGGGAAAATAGCTTATTACAAGTACAATTAAAGGAAGGCTGTCAACACAATCGGCGATTCCCAGAAAAATAAAAGAGCAAGGACCACTGAAATAGCGGGTGTTATCTCTAAGACGACTACTTGTGCAAATGAGGTCTCCACCAAACTACCCCATTCCCTAAGAATTGTTACATGGGCAATTTGTTTTCTCCCAGTATCAGTATAAAGCACTCCCTACTACAGTTCTAAACAAACCCCACAGTGGTCTGCAGTGGGAAGAAAACTGATAAATATTTATCTTAATTTTAAAGCACAATTAAAAAATGAATTCATATATCTTCATTTTGAAGTAAGCCAGATACTCACTGACTTCCATTATAATCCAATTTATGTGGTTTTTTTTTCTACTACTGCTGAAAAACTGTTTGTCTTTATCAGAGTTAAATTACCATCTGCTTTGAGGCAAAAACTGGGAGAAGGATAATAATAATTTTCCCGATTTAAATACTACTTTGTTCGATCCAGAAAAGCAAGGTCAGTTCGGTGAAAGGCTCTGCTTTTGCTCATTTTAAGAATGAATTTGTGGAAGAATTGCTAACTTGATGTTTTAAAGGCTTGACATTTCAACTGCTTATCTGTCCCACAAAAAATACAAATCACTGGGATGGTTCTACAGAGGAACGATTAGCTTCCAATGTTACAGGCTACTCCACTGGACTTCCGTTTTTTATGCCCCAAATGTTAATTCCAAGCTGTAAAAATATATTTCAAGGAGCGAGATTCAGATCATGGGTTTCAACAGAACCTCTGTGGATCAAAGTAGGCATTTCTGGGAAACGCTGATAAAACTTTCTAACACACAGCAAAAAGGAGAAATAGGCACACCACTATGAAACTTTAAAACACTGATGAAATTTGCTGGCTTTTTCCAGTATTTTATGATTTTATAGTACTAGACAATATAAAATATAAATAAAACTTTGAAAACTGAAAAGCAGACTGGAATTCATGGTATTATGGCTTTGCAGTGTAGTTGTTATAGCAGGTGATATCACATCTAAACAGCAGCTTTCATCTACAAAGCTAAACACTCTGCAAAGTCAACCAAAAAGACAAGCGAACCTTTAATTCTAGTCAGTGGCTAATCCTTGCCTAGAATTTTTGGAACAAGTGAATATACATCATATACAGTATAAAAAGAGATCAATAAAGAAATTTGGAACCTACCAATACTGGTAGCGGGTGTCATGCACAAAACTGACCCTGCGTGTCATGCAATGATAGGTGAAAAAAGTGGATAAAGGGAAGAAACAGGTTAGCCGTTTAGAGTTAACATTCAAAGTGAGATTCAAGCATAACCACAGAGAAGTTAGTTAGTTAAATGATACTGTAAGGTCATTCACAGTTTTGCTGTAACACAGAAAAGGTGATACGTTCTTACTAAACTCTGGGTATACCATGTGCCTTTCGGCATGTTTCTGTATATATACAAGATACTTCATTAACTTTTCCATTTAGTACTTCTATCCTTTCACTTAGTACCTTTGCGGCAACAGTTTTTTGTTTATAGAAACATTGGTTGGATATCACATTATTTGGGAATTTTAGAACTGACTGCATAATTTGAATGGCTCAACTGTTGCACAGATCAACCGTTTGATGTACACCAGAGAAAGGTGTTGAAATGGAATTAGCTGATACTGTCCTGAAGGGGCTTTGCTGAGTTCGAATCTGATGTTAATACACCGTTTCTTAAAACAACACTGGAGGTGAAGAGGTGCTCCTGACCAAAGAAAACACTACTTTGACAATTACTCAAGCTGAACACCTCAAAGTGTGCAACATTACAGCAAAACACTCCCAGTGCACCTCAGAGATGCTCTGGAAGGACTGCTGGCCTGCCATGCAGTTCAGGTTTGATGCCTAGTCTACCTTTAACCTTTCTGGGAAGGCCAAATGAGAAAACGTAGCGTATTTTAAAGGCAGGCAGATAAGGAGACTAGTCTCAGGTACCTGCATATTTGGTACAAAGTCAAATATGCTTCATGTATTCTGGTGAGGCACTAGAACAGGTTGCCCAAGAAGCTGTGGCTCCCCATCCCTGGAAGTGTTGGATGAGGCTTTGAGCAACCTGGTCTAGGGGAAAGTGTCCTTGCCCATGGCACTGGAGTTGAAACTAGATGATCTTTAAGGTCCTCTCCAATCTAAACCATTCTATGATTCTGCGATTCCTGCTTCATTACTACCGCAGACTCTTATTGGACCATAGCAGTAGCAGCGCAACTATGAATGACCTTACTCAAGAACAGTCCCCAGAGAATACACAGCATTCCTCCTCTAGAGGCTATAGAAATACTAACAAACAGCAATGGGAAGAGAGAAGAGATCTGTTGTTTTCAAGATCATTCACCAAACAATAAGGAGAAGGTGACAAAGCAATCAAACTGATGTAAAACAAAGAAAGTGCAGAACTTTGGAGGTAAGCCATGCTAAGTCAAGCCCCACACTTTTTATTAGGGGAGCAAGTGGTTAAGAAAGCAGAGAAGTTATATAAAACAATTAAGTTTTATATATATTCCAGCAGCAAAACTTTTTAAAAATTTAACAACACACACACACACAAGGAACACATCTGAAAATTGTACCAGTTCAGAAAATATGACATAATCATTTAAAATCCAACAGATAATGTCATGCATTGCTCCACAGACCTGGGTGGCATGACAGCCCTTACACTCACCAAATCCAACCTGCCCAGGAAATGTGGGACTATCAGCACCTTTACAAAAAGCTCATGACACCCGCTCACACAGAGGGGGTTCTTCTTTCCTAACCTCCTCCCATACCCCACTCCTCTCTCTAACATCCTTTATAGGCCCTACGGTGTTGCAAAGAGCCAGGAGGTTCAGCCCTTTGAGAAAGGCTTTCTACTCTGGGCTTGAGCTCCATCTGCTACATTAGCTCTCTGTATCTTCTTTCTTCATGCATTTGTGTTGGGGCTTGCAAACAACATGGCCCTTAAGGTTTTATTCCAAGATCCGCCCTCCCTACCGTCAGAAATTTGTAATATAAAACTATAATTACAACCACTGATCGGTTGAAAGAGTAATTGACAACAAAAAGCACAAAGAATGAGCTACTTAAGGAAGCATGAGCACTCCAAATGTCTGGAAAAGATCCAAATGCTATTTCACTTAAAAAGGTTTACTGTATTTTCCATAGTTAATTTTAAAACCTTGGTAATTGCACATAATAGCGATAAGCTCTGAAAGGGAGTGAGTGCTTAAGAGAAGGAATAATGCATATCATACTGCAAATTCTTAGGGTTACAAAGTAAAATAAATTAGAGGAAATCTCTGTATGTTTGTAAGCACAGGGCAGTCTTCCATTCATGTCCAAATAGGCAGCCTCACAATTAATTCCTCTTTTTCAAACACTCCCATAAATGTCAATATGCTTTCTGCCTCAGATATTCTGGTGCACCAACGTGCTAAAAATATGGCATGCTATAACTTACTATTATAAATACAGGGGCAGGCTCCAAGGTTGTTACTCAGGCCTTACGGAAAAATTCCATGAAGTCAAAGCCATCTGTGTTTTGTTTTTATCTTTAAAAACATATGGGAATGCCGATAGATCGGGAAATCATCGTGTGTTACATTTCATTCCTTGTTTAACCGACATTATTTCTATAAACTAAAATAACATCGCTGAAATGTCAAGCGCATTTGCAAACACATAGTTTTAAATGATTCTGGAAGTTCACACTCGATAACATTTTGATACTAAAATATGTAATCTGTTAATTACAAATGAAAGCACATAATTCATCAGGCAGGATACTTTGGAAGTCTGTGGAGTTGGGGTGACTGGCAGAATTTAGAGGATTATGCTGTTACTGTTTACACGAGCACCTAGCACATTCTTTCTCTCACCGTGTTAAAGAGAATCCCTGCCACCAGCCACCATGCAGTTCAAGCAATCTCTGAATGCTCTGATTTTCACATAGTTCTGAGCGCTGAAATGCAAGTTGTGTCCACTCCTCTCCAGATCACCCCTATGAAGAATTATGACCCCAGCCACAAATGCTAGGAAAAGTGCTGGTGGTGTTCCAAAATGAAAACTATGAAAATGCATCTGACACCCCAAAGCCTTTCATTGCAGCTGCGGGGAGCAACATGCTTTGCCAGTGCTTCCACACAGGTACAGACTGGAAGGTTATGGCTGGTGCTCCTCTTCTTGCAGACGGGATGACCCCCACAGCTGCAGAACAGCACCCAAGGGAGCATGAGGATACACCTTGGCCAAGGTACATTTCCCATGGCATCCCTGAAACATGATGCTTTTCCCAGGGTTTTTGTTAATGGAATTTGGCACTCATCTCCCAGGAGAGCGCTCGCAGGTAAAAGTCAGAATACAGCCAGTTTCAGGTAGGGAAAAAGGGGCAACTCTGAACAACGATGAATGAGGCTATAAATGTGAAAAGTAGCCTAGTGTCATGTTGAAATTGCTGCTTGAATTCTTGTACTTTGCAGGAGGAATTAAACCAATGTGTAAATACCTGTGCAGACTTCACCTCAAGTAAGGCAGGGAGCATAATAAAACCTTGTGTTAAGTGCAAATGCCTGGCACGGAGGCTACCTAAGGAACGCAAAATTGGTTCAATGTGGGGTAAAACATACCTGTCGGGATAAACGCATGTTGCTGCAGCTGAGCATTGGCAAGAGCCTGTTGATAGTGCAAGACACTGGGATTGAAAACAGCACTGGCACCATTGCTTTTTTCAAGTGCTTGTCTCTTTGGTAAAGGGTGAAGAACACCAGGAGGAAAGGCCTGTAAATAAGGAAGTTAGTTAAAATGGCATCGTTTTTAAGGTGGTGTCTGTAGCACGTACGTAAATACAAAAACTTATTATTTTTAAAGCAGCTAAAGATGCCTTGCCATGCATATTAACTCAAAGCACAGCAATGTAAAATGAGTGAAATTTTGTTATTGATAGCAAAAGCATGGTACTATTAACCTAAAACTGTAGCAGCACAACTACTGAAAAGAAAGGCCTTAAAGCAAAGAAAATGGCATTGCCTTTAAATAGATTTTCAAATACTACAGGGAGAAAAAACCACTTGTGTTTCATTACCAAGTATTTTTTGCTTTTTAAAATTTAAATATCGCTTCCTATTATTATATAGATTAATGGATTACGTTAAGCGTTTTCAATTACAGAAGCAGTTTTATCTCAATTCCACTTTTCATGAGAGGATATTTAAAAAAATGAAACTGTGTTAGGAACCAAACTAAATCGTCTGCGTTTATTACATATGAGAATGAGATGGATAAATAGAGCTTCTGGTAAATTAACAAGTACGTGAAATCATTTCCAGTTGATGTTCAAAAAGTAAAGCGATACGAATTTCATTAGTTGCTTCTCTGAAAAAAAAATAATAATAAAATAATATAAAAAGAAATTAAACAAAAGCTACATGCAAAGCAAAAGGTGAAAGGTCAAAGTACCAGGTCTACAGTTGCTTCGAGAGGTCGCTTCATTGCTTTGGCAGTCGACTGAGTCTTTTAATAACAGGCAGCGAGCACATGATGGCAGTGGGCCAATGGGATTCAAGCGAATTAACATACAGGTAAACAGCAAGCAGAGGTGCATCATGGGAACGGCATTGCATTTGTGGATAGGTGAGAAGGAAAAAAATATTCTGAATGCAATATACAACATACAAAACACTAGGCATGCACAACAACAAAAATGTCTTCTAAAGAAATGAATATTACATTTCGAATTAGTACCGAAGCAAAAATGCATCTACTATACCTTAGTTAAAAGCATATAAGAGAGTAAAATATAGATGTTTGAAATTCAGGAAAGTTGAGTAAAACAGCAGCTTGCAGACACTATTAAGCATCATATAAACACTTCACAGAGAGGCAGAAAGTTTTAAGGATAAGCTTGTAGGAATTCCTGATAAGTTAGTTCAGTCATATTTTAAAGCGGGAAAAATCAATTTGAAAGGCTACATTTTCAAATACAAAGCACTAGTGGAAGTTGTAATGCATTACAAAGGCTATTAATATCAGTGCTTGCAAGGTGAGTGTCTTCTAATTGCAAGAAGTGCAATCATCCGATAGCTTTGGGCTTCAAAATGAGAGAGGTTCGCCATTTCCAATACAAAGCAGAATAAATAGCATCACACTAACTTATCATTAATTCCTTTTTTTCCCTACAGCTGGGTCATTTCTGTAGATATCTTTCTTTCCTTGGAACTTACCACATTATATTGAGAGGAAAAGAAGTATTTCAGAATTTAAACACATTTTTCTGAATTTTGCTACAACCTTCAGGAGCAGGGAGCAAAAATACTGCTTCCAGTTCATAAGCGAACATTAATCTATGAGTTATGGTACTAGTCCAGCATTATTTTTTTTTTTCTAATAAAGTATTTAGGCATAATACATAAAAGCATTTACATTTACGTGTACTTCCATAGCAAGATCAAACTTATGGCTGATAGGATAGCATTCTGTAAATAATCTTCTCATATGAAATATTACTTTCTAGTTTTATAGTGTAAATAATTCTTACATACCTTTAGAAAGGAAAGATTTACTTAAAAATCAGAATTTTTTTACTTCTGTTTTTTAAACACAGGCTGGTATTTAGCTCTTTTCAGGATAAGCAGATTATGTCTACCTTGACATCAGTATGTGGAAATAGGGAGCAAAAGTGAAAAAAAAACAGAAGAGAGGATAAGGCACAAAATGCCTACAAACAGTTCACGGTCACAACATTAGTGTATGAACTGGGAATTTATTTTGCTGGATAGCCCTCACCTTATCTATTCCTTTTTCCTGTCTCTGGCACCTACATTCCATGAGGCTTCCCACTGCCCTACCCATCTCTCTTTCAGCACATTTCTGGATTACTTAAACTGGTCTAAAGGATCTGTTCATCTGCGTGGGTCCAAGACCTGGACATAACAATAAACACCTCTTGCAAAGAGGATCTGGAGAGACCACTTGTGTTTACTCGGGGTGCTGTGCAGCCAACATGTGAGTACCCACCATGAGTACCCCCACGGAGGACATCACACCATCAGCACAGGGCACAGACTCAGATCCATTCTGCATCCATCACAGATGAAAATCTACATGGAGGTGAAACATTACAACTGAATGCAGCATTGTGCCATGATCAAGTCCACAAATGAAACATCAATAAGAGTAAAGTGATCAGTTAATTACCTTTGTTAACCAAAAACAGATCTTATCTGATTTCATTTGTTCACTTCTTATCTCTGTTTATGACTGCCTTGCTCCCCTTCTTCTCTATGCTCTTCCTAACCTCATCTATTTCAAAGCTTTTTGCTTGCTTCCCCTTCACCTTGCACAGCAAGGTCAGTCTCGTAGTTTTCCCAAACTGAAGCCTTTGACTTCATATGTTTTTAGACCTACTTGTCAACCTTCTTTCCACATAGTCTCCCACTTCTATCAGGCTTTCAGATCAACTGCCCATTTTTCTCCCCCATCTTCTCCTTTTGTTGTTTTTTCTTTTTTTTTCATTTTGTCCTAATAGCAAAACCTCCTTTATCTCGTTCTGTTCCATCAGCTTATCTCCTTCGCAACATTTGATTTCCTATAACCAAAAAATCAATAGCTATAGACTGAGAAGAAAAGGCTACAGAAAGAAAATTAAGATAGTAATACAGATGATCAGACATACTGTGGCACAGTATTTGTCTGCCATATGTGACATTGGTACACTATAGTGTTTCCTGGAATACAAGCATAATTCACACAGCAGAGGCCAGCAGGGATGTGCAAGGAGCTCCTGACTAAACTCAAACACAAGAAGGGAAGCATGTAAGAGGTAGAAGCAGGGAGAGTTGGCCTGGGAGGAACAGGAACATAGCCTGAGCATGCAGGCATGGGTTAGAAGAGCCAAAGACCGTATGAAATTGGATCTGGCAAGGGATGCTAAGGACAGCAAGAAGGGCTTCTCAAAGTGAATCAGCAGCAAAATGAAGACAAGGGAAAATGTATGCCTGCTGCTGAATGGGGCAGGCGACCTGGTGACACAGGACATGGAGAAGGCTGAGGAACTGAACATCACCTCCACCTCTTTACTGCTAAGACCAGCCTTCAGGCCAGTGGGAGATCAGTTGGAAAGTCTGAAGTGAAAAAGATTTACCCTTGGAGGGTAAGAAACATTTAAACAAAATGGATGTACACAAACCCATAATCTGACAGGATGTACTGGTGGGTGCTGAGAGAGCTGGCCAATGTCCCTGGAAAGCCACTCTTCATCATCTTTGAAAGGTCTCTATGATTGGAGCAGGGGGTCCTAAACCTTTCAAGAAAGTAAATTACACTCCTATCTTCAAAAAGGGCAGGAAGGAAGGTCTGAGGAATGTCAGGTAAATCCTCCTGAAAACAATTGCCAAACACACAGAACCACAGAATAATTAGGGTTGGAAAGGACCTTAAGATCATCTAGTTCCAACCTCCCTGCCATGGGCAGGGACACCCCACACTAAAGCATGTCACCCAAGGCTCTGTCCAACATGGCCTTGAACACTGCCAGGGATGGAGCATTCACAACTTCCCTAGGCAACCCCTTCCAGTGCCTCATCACCCTTACAGTAAAAAAACATCTTCCTTATATCCAATCTAAACTTCCCCATTGAAGTTTGAACCCGTTACTCCTTGTCCTATCACTACAGTCCCTAATGAAGAGTCCCTCCCCAGCATGAAAGCCAAGAAGGTGACGGAAAGTAGTTAGTATAGATTTATGACAGAAAAGTTGTGTTTATGCAACCTGACAGCTTTCTACAATAAGACTAGCTTGGGGAGAGCAATGGATGTTGTTTCTCTTTACTTCAGAAAGGTTTTTAACAGTCTCCCATTTCACCCTCACAGACAAACCTACTCAGTATGGCTAAACGGGAAACACTGAGGTGGACTGATAACTGGTCCAAATGCCAGGCTCAAAGGGTGGTGATCAGCAACACAAAGACCAGACAGAGGCCAGTCACTAGTGGTACAAAACTTGGAGGAGTGCTTCATACCCAAGATAGATGTGCTGCCACTCAAAGGGGCCTGGAAAGACTGGAGAAATGGGCATAGATGAACCCCACTAATTTTAACAAAGGGAAATACCAAGCCCTACACCTGGGAAGGAACAACCCCATGCACCTGTATGTCCTGCGGGCCAACAAGTTCCAACAGAAAAGGTTTTCGATCCTGGTGGACACCAGGAATTGAACACAAGCTAGCAATGCGCACTCATAGCAAAGGCAGCTGACAACATCCTGGCCTGTATTAGGAAAAGCATCACCAGCAGGTCAAGGGAAGTTATCCTTCCTCTCTACTCATCATTAGTGGGGCTGCATATGGAGAGTAAATGTCCAGGTTTGGGCACCCCAGTACAATAAAGACATGGACATACTAGAAAACAGTCCCAATAAAGGGGCCCAAAGATGATTAAGGGTCTGGAGCACCACTCCTGTGAGAAAGGGCTTGGAGAACTGTGACTGATCAGCCTGGAGAAGAAAAGATGCAGAGGGATCTCATTAGTGTATATAAATACCTGATAAGGGAGTAAAGATGGAGCCAGACTCTCCTCAGCACTGTCCAGTGACAGGGCAAGAGGCAATGGGAACAAATATAAATACAAGAAATACCACAAAATCCGTAAGATTTTAATTATTTTTATTATGGTAAGAACGATTTAACCATAGAGCAGGCTGTCAAGGGAAGGTGTGGAGTCTCCAACCCTTGGATACTTTCAAAAGCCAATTAGGCACATCCTGGGCATATGTTCTAGCTCATCCTGCTTGAACAGCGGGATTGGACTAAGAGATCTCCAGAGAGCCCTTCCAGCACCAACTATGAATTCACATTTTAATTTAAGCTGTACATTCTTCAGTGACTTTTTATGCTCTCTCATGCATCGTATGACTATTTGGAACTCCCCAAGTATAATGACAGATTAAACAGTTTCCAAATGCACTTCACATTTAAGCTGCATGGTCTACAACCTCTTTCACAGTGTCTTTCTCCTTTCTTTTTACTTCAAATGACCTAAGATAGCTGAGTAAAAATTCCTAAGCTTCACTGTACAGAAATACAGACAGGGACTTTTTTGCAAGGTCCCAGGCTGCAGGATTCATTGACCTTCAGTGGTCTCACAAGCTCTGCCTACAGTACTCTAATCCTATCTGCAGCGCTCACCTGTATGAGCACAGCCTGGACCAGAGCAATGCAGCTAGCTCCCCCAGGAAGGAAAACTCAGCCACAATTTCAACCTGGGAGCATCCTGCAAAGTGAACAAGTAAGCATTTGCATTTCCACCTTACTTTTCCTTTCTACATCCAACTGAATATCCTTGGTTGTTCTTGGGTGGCCTTGTAGGCACGTGTCTTTTCTACCACTTTTCTGTTGTTATTGCTATTCCAGTGATTTTTCCTTCACTGTATCTGATGGTTTCAAATCTATATTAAACACAAATAATTGGATTGTAAAGAATCTTTTCTGCTTGGTGGTAATATGCCATTAAAATATTCTGTACACATTTTTCTGGAAAAAAAGTGACCTTGAATTACAGATCCTTGACTTATACTGTGACACAAGAATACTAGCACTTAAATTATGTTCCGAAGATGCTTCATCTTGCTTCGAGCTAATACAACTCCAATTATAGCTTATTAAAAATCACAGAATATATTTCAACCATTACTAAAATGCAAAACCATGAATCCCTTCATCTCTCTCCTTTTTTCCTTAGTATACTGCCTAGAAATATTACATTCTCCAAATGGACAAAAAATATTGCACAATAGAAGTTAAATAGAATAAAAACCCAATCTCCTTTGCTTTAATTTCCAGATGGTATTTGATTTATACAAACACAGGAAAGTTTAACTAAAAATCACCCGATTTGAAACTGAGCTTGGGGATACTATAAGAGAAAGCACATTAAAACCTAAGAAATGTTCTTCTGTTTGGTGGTTTACTTTCTTGCATAAGTTACCCTTTGTCCCTCAAAAGTCTGCCCTGCTACATGCAATAGCTTGGGTAGTTATATACTGTATTGTATTGTGTTTCTGGTAGGCTTTTTACCCAGAGAATAACTGTATTGTCTGTAACTATTGTATGCACTGCCCACAAGTCCACAAACCACATCTGCTTAATTATTTGTCCACTGCCAGCAATGAGGACAATGAATCTGTGACTTGCTGCCAGCAAATTTTGTCTCCCACGTCAGATCCTGCATGCTCGGTTTACTGAACTTTACCAATACAATCTTTAAATTTACCAGCTTTCCTGGTAGCAACAGTAAGAGAGGTCTAATACTGGTAAATAGATAGGCTGACTTGTCCAAACAGTTTCAAGTGAGAGCTTAAAATATCTGGAAATAGAAAGCCTTCAATCTCTTTAATTCTGATTGTAGTTACTATTTTTTTTCTTAATGTTTTGAATTTTAATTTACAACTTTAAAATTTTGTGATTCAAATAACTTGCCCATGATAGTGGGAAAAGCAAGAAAAGTCTCTAAGCTTAAAATTCATCTAACCAAAAACTTGAAAAAGATATTGGCAACAACTTTTAGTCAGCAGAAATAGATGTGTATCTACAGAGGGCACTTCTTTCTCATCCTCAGACAGGCACTAATGGCAGATCAGATGAATGTGCTGGTTTTTCTCCGCTACCTGCAAAGTGAGACCAAGCGGGCTAGGGTAGGCTCAGACATCTGACTGACATCTAAAGTGAGGTGAATTGAATCTTAATACAGGTTTCTTCCCCACTACCTGCCTTTGAGGCAAAAGCTCTCTCTTTGCTTTCTTCCTTTTCTTCCAAATTTCCACATAGGTATCTGTCATAAAAGAGCTAAACCAGCATATGTGCCCCTGTTTTCCAGAGGACATCAAAACTTAATGATTTTGTTTCTGTTTGGAAATACTAAGGATAAATCTAACATATAATCAAGGCAGAGAACAGAAGTGGTATAGAGTGTCATTTGCTTCACTGTCTTAGATAGAAACACAGCATCAAAATAAGGGCATAAATCAAAAAGTGCTTCTTCCCATCAAGCAATAGTAATAATTTTATAAAATATTAACTTTCACCAAAAAAAAAAAATAAAAAAGGGGCAAAAGAGAAAAGAAAGTATAAGCAAACAGCATTAAATTGAAGCAAAATAGGCATCAAAGAGCATCTGTCAAAGAAAAGGCAGCCATATATGCCAGCACTTACCATCACAGTCGCAGCTGCCGCAGCTGCCTGGGCTGCCACTGCAGCCTGGTTGGCTTGGTGTTGTGCCGCTTTGATTTTGGCCTGCAAATGTGCAGGAGGGTGAAAATACTTGCATTTCTCCCTCATGCAACGACCTTTTATGTAATCCATACACACGGTTACGGTGTTGTCGTTTGTGTCAATCATTGTGCTGTCTGCTGGATGTGCAAAGCGGCAATCAGTCTCTCCACGTGCACAGTTTCCCCGCTGGAACTCCCTGCACACCTATGTGCAAAACAACATGCGTTGCAGGGGAGAGCTTGGTGCAATGGGAAAGAGCAGGGAGACCCCCATGCCCTCAAAAGACAGATCTATCCCCATTCCCCGCTTAGGTCAAGTTTTCCCATGAATTCAGTTTAATAAAATTTTCTGGGAGACAGAAATGCATCTATTTTACCGTTACGTGCTTGGCTCCTTAGGTAACTCTGTGGTACCACAGCTAAATGAACTTGACATGCAACAGAAGCATTCCCAAACGCCTTTCCCTTTCCCTGTCTAGAAAACACCTGGGAAGAATAATTACTGAGGTAACTGCCCCTGCAAAACTAGCTATGAATTACAAAATATTCAGCCCTTTTCTGACTACACTTTATGGTCTTGCAGTTCCAGTGGCAGGGAAGGAGTTCCTCTTGCTGGGAGCCAGGGAAGATATGCATCAGATGCATTGTATTTGTTACGGAGTCTACAAACAAAATGATGGAGAGAGTCCTTAAAAATAATTTCCAAAACCAGGCACAATGAACATGCTAATTTTTCTAAGAAGAAACGTGCTCTAGACACTGCTGCTTAGGCTCTTGGGAAAGTACATTTATTTCTGCAACAGCTATTTGGCCTTCTGAGGTACTTGGATCACAAGACGCCACTAAGCCAAGCCATGTGGAGATCCATCAACACCAGGAAGGCTATGCATGTAGCTGGCTCCAGCCTGCTGCAGGGTTGGTAACATTCAAACCTCCATTTGTAGCTTGAGGCCGAAGAGGTACACCATTCCCCTAATATCCATCCACAATGCTATAAAATTCCCTTAATATCAATGTACAAAACCCAGGGTAGAATTAGTACTGCAATAAAAATGTGCTTGTTAGATATTTCATCAAGGCATACCTTCATGAGCATGTATACTTCAGGTATCTTGGAGATGATAAACTTTATGAAAGATGAAAATTCATGTTGATGTCCATGCATTAAATTTGAGCAAATGTGCTACCTTAAAAATAACAGCGTTTAATTACCCCTGGCTGCAAGTGTAGAAATCCTTCCTGGTTACAAGGTCTTTACTTGTAGCAACTGAATTTAAGCATGTTTCTAAAACAATAGAGTTGGTCCCTCCAGGCTTTCACACAGCCTAACAGAGAAATGTATTTCTAGTTACCACAGTGTCTACAGTACCTCAAGTTTATCAGTCCTGAGAAGTTTCTGGGTAGCAGTTGAACTGGGGACTGAAACCGGTGGACTTCCAGGAACAATGACAGGCGGTGTGGGTAGGATCTCAGTCGGGACTAAGCCAACTCCTGGTGTAACTGGCGTTAGGTAAGGAGCAAAGCTAATAGCCGTATTTGTTCCTATTGTGGGACCCACTGGAAATGTGGGCTGCAAAAGGAAAACACAGACCAAGATGAAGAGCTTACTAGTCATCTTTTGCATGTTCTTTCTGGCACTGATTCATTTTCTTAATGAAAAGATTTCAAACAGCTGCCAAAACACGCAGCATTCTTTCTCCTTTTAATCATGTTACATATTCCAGTAGCATATGAAGAATCACCTTTGCAGCTCTGTTATTGGAAAAGAGGCTGCTGATGCAAAGGAAGTTGTACTTTGAACCTGAATCTCTATGGAGGTCCAGCTTACATTGCAGGTTTATTTACACATCTAAGAGTGGAAATAACATAGACTTTATTGCTTTTTCTCAATACCTGTTTTTCTTGGGAAAACAGACTATTTTTCAAAGTACCAGATTTCACAGGTGAAGCATTATTAACTATATTAAAGACATATTTCTAATAAGAGCATATATAACAAGCTATTTGGCATGAAACTTCTATCTGTTTGCATGTTGTATTTTGCCACCTCCTGCAATTATATGTTACTTTGGCTCACACATCGAAAAACCTCACCTTTGCAAATGTTTGTTTGCTCAGCTGTCACCAGTGGCAAGCAGAATAAATATTATAATCTCAGTTGGACACAATATTTAGAAAGGGATTATTCAGGCTTAGCTAGAGTTCGTCTTACGAAAAAATTTGATTGGAAGGAATGATACGGGTCTATAAATCTGTTTCATGCCTTCCTACATTGAGTCAGTGAAGTCATGACCAGAAGAAAGAGCACTTGTGTGATGCTAAAATGCAGCACTACCAAGGCAGAATGGTGGATTTGTTACCACCAGCTCCATGGGGGGTGGAAGAAGAACATCACCATGGTCAGACCATGGTCAGATCTGGAAAGTACTTTAGTTCTGCAAGAGCTGATGTTTACACCAGAGAGCAAAGCTGTAATTATAAATGAGGAAAAACTACGAAAAAAAACAGGACACATCTCAGATTAGCTTTGTCAGAAATCAAGTTCCCGAATAAGCCAGCAGCTAGAAATAAATCACACAACAGTAAAACACTATGCAAAGACTTAAAAACACTTAAAGGAGGAGAGTGTCTTCCCCATCAAGGTGGTCTGCATGGACTCTGTTGACAAAAGGTAAAAAGCCATGCACAGTATATAGAAAATAACAAAGAGAAAGCATAGGAGTTAGAAGGTTTATTTCTGGTTTTATTTTGGTTTTTTTTTTTCTTCCTTTGGAAGCAATTACAAATTATAAATGAATGTGAGTTAGTACCAAGAAGATGCTTTGAGCAGCAGATAAGCCCGAATACCCAACTGTATGGAAATGGCGTCTACCTGCCCTAGAGAGCTAAAAATGAATATTGCCCTGTTTTTATCAGAGATCAAAACTGCTTGACATCAAACAGCCCAGTTCATACATACAGTATGAGCTAAATACTTAAGAGGGTAATAATGAGCATTTATATGCAACAATGGTTCAACTATGTTGAGGACAATATGTGTTGTATAAAATATAAATAACAGCTTTGTATCAGATATAATTTTAAGAACAAAATCGCATGTCAAATGACTTCTGTGGAATTTTCTTTCAATTTTTATCCATTTGGTCAAGGCTGAGTCATCTTAATCTGGCAGTTTATGTGAGACAGAGAAACAAAACACGGTACTTTTATCACAGCAGTCAGTACAGAAGGCATTACGTCAATGAAATTGTAAACTTCAAATGATGACATGAGTGACTAGAAAAAAGTATAATTCTGCCACTTCAATTCTTCTTATCCTACTAAGAAGCGGAATCTATTACTTCATCAAAAATTTGTCTGGTGAAAACTCAAGCAGTAAAACCCCAGGAAATATGAAAACACATTATGCCAGTATACCAAGATACGTTTTGATGAACACGCACCAGAAATCCAGGGACTCCTGACACCCAATTTTTGTTCATGCCTCCCAGCTTACAGCAGATGTTTCAAATGTAAAAACACATTTGAAAGGGACACCTGGGGTGAGCTTCCTGTTACCAAATACAGATGTCTTTCTCTGAGATGCTTACACTTTGCTCCTATGATAGCCCATGGAAAGACAAAGGCACTTAAAAGCCCAAATAATATAATCTGAATGCAGACGTCTGAAACAAGCAAACAGTAATTACAATTGCCTATGACTTTTGATAAAATGTAAATGGACCATGGAAGCCCTACACAGAAGTTGATGCCAAGACTCCAGATGCCTCAAGTTAGAGAAAGAAATCCCACTCCAGTGAGATGCCTTAGACCAGGCATTCAGATTGAGAAAACACCACCAGTAGCCATGTGTGAAAAGTCTAATTCAGATTACTTGCCTAACCATGCTTTTGAAGCCTGGTACAGTAAGGAACTGAACCGCAAGGGCAGTCCAGAGCAACGATCATCTTAATGTATACCCGAAGTTGCTGCTCATATATACAAGACCAATTTTATGTCACCTTCTGCATTTGAGGTGTCTCAAACACTATAACCATTACTTTAAGATAAAATGCTGAGTTTGTAAAGTGCATGCACCAGCAATCCTCTGGTAAGCAAGAAAATGCTACCCTAAATAATGACATTTTTTTCCTGGTCCTGGGATTAAATACTGCTTAAAATCATTCAAACCCACGGACTCCTACTCAAATAGCTTACTAGCAAAGTATTACTACTATGCAAATTTTCACTTCCAGAAGGATTATAGGTAAAAACCTTGCAAATCTGGACTAAACCTGATATGAAGTGAATGAAGGAAAAGAAAAAAAACCAACAAAACAAAACAGGAAAAAAATGCAAATTATCCTGGGATAAAAAAAAAAAAATCAAATCTAGAGCAATACTTAATTATATCTTCAAATGAAAATTATAAATGAACATATCTCTAGGATCTCAGCAGTTCTTTAAATCAACAGAATGGGGACTATTTTTATTGACATTAGTTTAGAGAACTTTTGCAGGTCAGTATAGTCTTGTACTTCAACTTTACTTACCATTAACATCATCAGAGAAATATACTTACCATTGGCTGTAACGGTGTCCCAGGAAACATGAACTGCATTTGCTGGGCAAGCATTGCTGCTGCAGTTTTTTGTTGGATTAAGTTGTTCCTGCCATTGATTTCCAGCTGAGTTTTTAAATGTGTTGGTGGATGAAGGTACTTGCAGTTCTCCCTTGTACAGCGACCCTGGAGAAAGAAGTTATGCTAATCGGTCTGCTGCTTTTGATGATGGTTTAATGCCTTCAAGCAAAATATTACACCATAAACTAAGCAAGAACTAATGAAATACAGGGTGTTTCCTGGGAACTGTGTGGAGGAGTTGATGGCCTTGAGCTCTGCCTCAGCCCACTACTCCTGACTGATCATTAAGGCTATTAGCCATGAAAAAAAAGGAGAGATTTTGAAACAGCATTTTCATTGTTAAGTACAGATCACTGCCATCACTCTGAGTATTACTCAGACTGCCCAAACTACAACTCATGGTATCTTGGTTAGAGTACCTATTTACAATACCACAGATTTTTTTTTATAATAACATTACATTATGAATAAAAAATGTATTTTATTTTTAATATCACAGAATCACAGAATAGTTTGGAAGAGTTTGGGTTGGAAGAGTCCTTAAAGATCATCTGGTTCCAACCCCCCTGCCATCAGTAGGGACACCTTCCACCAGATTTTCGCATTTATTTGTGCGCAACATGTATTTATACAGATTCATAGAATCATAGAATAGTCAGGGTTGGAAAGGACCTTAAGATCATTTAGTTCCAACCCCCCTGCCATGGGCAGGGACACCTCACACTAAACCATGTCACCCAAGGCTATGTCCAACCCGGCCCTGAACACCACCAGCAATGGAGCATTTACAACCTCCCTAGGCAACCCATTCCAGTGTTGCACCACCCTTACGGTAAAGAATTTCTTCCTCAGACCCAATCTAAACTTTCCCTGTTTAAGTTTAAACCCATTACCCCTTGTCCTCTTAGTAGAGTCCCTCATGAAGAGACCCTCCCCAGCATCCCTATAGGCTCCCTTCAGATATTAGAAGGCTGCTATGAGATCTCCACGCAGCCTTCTCTTCTCCAGGCTGAACAGCCCCAACTCTCTCATCCTATCTTCATAATACAGTGTCCCCAAAATAATTCTGCAAGACTCTGCTCAATTAATTTTTTTTAAACTGCAAAAATTAAAACCTTCTTTAAGCAAAAGTCATCTTTTAAGTACATTATATTACAAAATAATTCTATGTTCATGGCAGTAGGGATCTAAAGTGGCTACTCTCTGCTTGTGTTCTCTCATACGTTAACCCTTATTCCAATTCACTGCCTTCTGGCTTCCTGTTTTTATTACATCAGCATAACTTTGAATTATTTCCATTCAAGTATAGAAGAACAAAAGTCAAACTAGTATTTTGCAGCCTAAATTTAGAAGCAGTGCATGGACCTGAGTCTCCTAAGCAAAAGGAGAGCTCTTGGATCAACCTGAAAGCAGGAATTATTAGGCTATTATGAGACAATAAAAGACAATAAAAATATGGGTGGGTAGTCACCTCTGACACGGCTTGTGCTGGAGGAAACGGACACAAAGCACACCTCTACAAGCACTGCATGCTGACCAAAACGTAAGTAAAGTAGCATAAGACACACCAATATATTTTCTCCCAGAAAGGGAAATCGTAAGGTGTACCAGCAGGTTGTGCAGCTGCAAGGCAGGACCTGCTGAGATCAGAGGCTCCTTGATGACACGGCTCACAAACAGACATAAAATTTTAAGAGCTGTGACCAGAGGTCTTACAGCATTAGTCAGGCTGCATTTGACACACTCAACTTGTAGAAGGTAAGCTTCCAAATTGAGACATTTTTTAAATGTGCTTTTTAAGCTTTCCATTCACTGGTGTAAGGGCTTTACAATCTGAGTCAAAGAAGGAATATCCTCCTATAGCCAAAAAGTCATTAAGATCCCTATTCAAGAATATCACAGTGTACCCATGTACACTGACTCTGTGTATGCACACATACACATACATACTCTTACAAAACTTTCGGTATGCTTCAAATGTCCCACAACAATAGTGTTCAGGTCATACTTTTTATTCAGACACCAAAAGACTGCTGATTCTGCCTCTAATCTGCTATGAGGATATTAACTACCTATGTAGGAGTGAGTTAAACATGTTCACTGAGGCTGCTGGGAAGGCAAACAGGTATTTCCATGCTATTATACTACTGACAACAGCTCTTTGTGAACTGTGTCTGGAGTATGCTAAATGGAAGAGGCCAGGAGAATTCAAGAAAGCTAAAAATTGAAGACAAAACCACCAGTCTCATCTCTCAGGAGTAGTGCTTGATGGTGTTTAAATCGGCTAGTATAGATGCAGCCATTCTCAGGACATCGTGCCTTCCCTCTGACTTCCACTGTGAGAGTCACTAATGCTGTCTCGTTCCATGAAGTACACAAAATGAATGCTACTTCGTCAGCTGACACGAGCAGAACCAGAAATAGTCACTGATGGACAGAGAAGATGGCTGGCTTTTCTATTTAGGGAGAACAAGGCTACCAACACCTTCATAATGTTAAATTGGAGTATGTTCACCACAGGCAATGAGCACATGGTTTTGTTTTGGCTGATGAGGCAAACCGATTAAGACTTTTTTAACCGAGATCTATTTAACCTTAGCCTATTTTGTATATGAATGCTTCATACAGCAAACCTGAAAATTAAATCAGCAAAATAAAAAGAAACTACTCTACCTAGTGGAAGTATCAACCTATGGAAACAAAAGTGCTCTTCTGGTAAGGACTGACAGCAGCACTTAACCACAGTGGCTTTCGAAGTACCTTGAGCCTGGAGAGTGCCTTCATCCAACCCTCCGCAATGAAAGCACATGGTTAATATATATACCATCACTTCAAGCTCTGCAGAGCAACCCACAGTGCACAAAAGACTGGTTATTTCAGAAGACTTTCTAAAATAATCCAACCATACAAAAATGTACTGTTCTCCCTGTACTTACTCATGTCTGTGCTTCCTTTACTAGTTTTCTGAGCTCCTGTTTAGCAGTGAACGTGCTATAAAAGAGCTGTGTGGCCCTGTCACACTCCTATAGAAAGCACTGTAAACAGATCAAGCCTTGTTGAAATTAAACGACCCAAAATAAACTGTGGTGGAATGAGCACTGAAAATAGTGAGCAGATTAATCCAGCCCTCGCTACCAAAATCAAATAAATTCTGAGACCAGCTTTCACTTTTTGGACCTACAGTGGTGGTGAGAAAATGCCTATAACCCACTTCTCATTCCTTTTCTAACAAATGCTCCATGTCCCTGTGAACTCCTGGTGAGATTCACCTCAGAGAGGAACCAGTCTGATTCCCAACTACTGCTCACTGTAAGAGCAGCAATTCAAACTCATAGCGTCACCTCAGTTAAACGGGAGCCTGGACTTTTTTTTTGTGTATTAAAAAACCCAAATACAAAGTCTAACTGAGATAACAGAACACATCAACCAAGCAGCAGAACAGGCACACAACACACAGGGGTATTCAACATGCTGGCTGGGTAACCATCTACATAACAGCCCACTTTGGATTCTTGAAAAAGCTACTATATTAGCAGGGCACCTCATAACAAATTCAGAGACAAAATTGAGTGCTTTAACTTCAGGAAGCATGAGTATCAAGCCCCCGAAGCGAGGCTTGTTTCTTTATAGCTCTTAAAACCCCAGCTGTTCAGGAGCCGCTCCACAGACATTCAGTCCCCCCTGTGCACAGCGGCACAAACTCTATCAGGAGGATGAGGCAGGCAGCATGGAAAGTAATTGCTCCACACAACTTTTAACCTGCTCCCACATATGAATCAGAGTCCTGAAACCGAAGGCGCAGAAAGATTGGTTTGAAACTTGGTTCCTAAAAACTCCTGTCGCCCATGAAGTGGAAGTTATCCACAAGCACATCATAAGATGTTGTCTACTTCCCACGCAAGTTCTCCCAAAAAAATCACTTTCAATGAGCTGCGTCCTTATCTGCAATAGTAAATAGTAATAGTAAAGACGAACAGACGTCAGATTAAATTCCCAGCACTCTGTTACTCCCCTCATCTTGCAAGGACCTACCTCTGACCTTTCATTTCTCTGTTTTTGTCCTCTACAGCTACCCCAGTCTAATGCATAGGACCACATTTCAGGCAGGTAATGGAAGGTTTTAGCAGAGAATGACTTTTCTACTGCTAATTATCCAGACTGGGAACATGCTGTGTCTCGCATCGGGGGTGTGCCATAGGCTTCTTTTCAGTAAAGAAGTGGGAGAGGGAAAAAGCGCACCAAGGAGCTGGCAACTCAGACGACTTCAGTGCCCATCACCCAAACACAGCAACAAGAGTCCCCACTTCTGCAGGGAGTCTTGGAAACTGCTGCCTGAATGGCTTAATATCAAAATCACATCTCTTAGCAAGCCATGTCACACCACTGACTTTTTTTTTTCAAGTCAGTAAATTTCCCTATTAAGAACAATAGTGCCTAAAATCAGTGACATAAGACAGCCCACAGATGGGAATATATTAAAATCACTTAGGTATGTGCTAAGAATTATTATTTTAAAACAAGCAAAATGAGGCAAGTGCAGAAGCAACACCCCATAACTTTGCATATTAAAATATTAAGAGCCCATTTCCTGCCAACAAGTTGTATGGCCACATCTCCGCCTTGAATATTTTACAAACCTACAGCTTTCTTCAGTATTGTACTATTGCTCTAATAGTAACAACAATAACTCATCAAAGCCCAGGCTGGGAATTGCTTATGCATAATAATGAGCTAGCTTTCACTTAATAAAATTATTTTCCACAAAAATAAGATGTTTGAATAATAATTAAAAATTGAAAGAAGGCAAAATAATGTTTATCTCTTAAGCAGAAAATTAACTAATGCATCCACAAACATTTTTCTCAGGTACTGAATCCTGCTTTTAAGATGGGGGTTCATATATATCAGAATCACAGAATTACAGAACCATTTAGGCAGGAAAAGACCTTTAAGAACTTCAAGTCCAAATGTCACCCCAGAATGGCCAAGTCCAGCACTAAACCATGTCACTGAGGGCCTCATCCAAAGGGTTTTTTGAACACTTGCAGGGATGATGATTCCACCACTTCCCCAGGAAGCCCATTCCAATGCCTGACCACCCTTCTGATGAAGAAATTTTTCCTAACAGCCAGTCTGAACCTCCCCTGGCGCAGCCTGAGGCTGTTTCCTCTTGTCATATCAGTTGTTACTTGGGAGAAGAGCCCTTCCATTTACTGCATTTGATCAAAACCCTTGCAGGCCTGTCCATCCTGCAGGGTTTGGTTTGTTGTTGCCTTCAACACATACAAAGCCAGAATCCCATGGGTTTATTACAGAGGAGAACACCAGGCCACCAAGCTAGACAGCAGGCAATGGGTACACCATGCAGCTATCACAAAGTCAAGTCTCAGATTCCCCATCTACCTGTTCCTACAGGTCACTAATTCATCAAGCCCTAGCTTTTCAAGCTTTCCGATTAAAGGAGCACATCCCAAAAGTCACGAGTCAAGATAGAAAGGGACAGATTAGGGAAGGTGTTTTCAGAGTGCCGTTAAGCAGGAGAAAGGGGAAGGTCTCTTTCTTCAAACCCTAGGAATGAGTTATTAGTATTCTTATCATAAAAGTCCCACTACTAAATATAGCAGCCCCAATCTATAAAGGCAATCCAAAACTGCTGGAAAACACATTTCTGCAGCATAATGTGTGTGTGTGGGGTGTGCTGTTTTGGGTTTTATTTCTGCAAAAGGAGAGGATAATCCAGGCTGGAAGAGACTTCAAGAGGTCCCCAGTCCAGCCTGCTCAGAGCAGGGTCAGCCTTGGGGTCAAATAGGTTGCTCCAGCCGGGTCTTGAATACCTCCAGAGGTAGAGCCTGCATAACCTCTGTGAGCAATGCAATTGACTGCTTGACTGTCCTCTCAGTGAAGATGATTTATCTGAAGGGGGCCTATAGGGATGCTGGGGAGGGTCTCTTCATGAGACCCTGTACTGAGAGGACAAGGGGTAAAGGGTTCAAACTTAAACAAGGGAAGTTTAGATTGGATCTGAGGAAGAAATTCTTTACCGTAAGGGTGGTGAGGCACTGGAATGGGTTCCCCAGGGAAGTTGTGAATGCTCCATTGCTGGTGGTGTTCAAGGCCAGGTTGGACATAGCCTTGGGTGACATGGTTTAATGTGAAGTATCCCTGCCCATGGCAGGGGGGTTGGAACTAAATGATCTTAAGGTCCTTTCCAGCCCTAACTATTCTATGATTCTATGATTTTCCTCATACTCAGTCTCAACCTGTCTAGTTTTGGCTTACACCAGCTGCCTCGTGTCCTCCCACCATGCACTACTGTGAAGAGTTGGGCTCCACCTTTAGACAACCTTCTTATCCTTGAAGGATAAGGCTGTTTTTACAGGAGGAGCATCAGCATGCAGCATTGTCACCTCATCTTTGGTTAGTGCGCCTGTCTCAGGTTTGTACCCTGAGGGATACATGCTACCTTTTTTTAAACCACACCAGCTAAACTAAGGCTCCTTCTATGCTTCACCTCATCCCTTAGGAAGACAACAGCCATGGTTACCTGCTTTACCAAAGCAGCCGTCTTACCTATCATCAAACTGATCAAATTATTTCTATTTTCCTTAAATAGTTGAAATGGGGAAAGTCCAGCTTGAAGCTAAGCATACAAATACAAGGTTAATTGATGCAATTTATTGATACTATTACTGGGAAATAACAGAGCCCCTCCTCACAGCATAGCCTAACATCTGATTCCCAGCTTCCTCCAACCTCCAATACCCCACCTCCCTCCATCCTTCTCCTCCAGAATACCCTCCCACCTCTCCTAAGTATAGACCAGGAAACAACTCACATGATAAATATAACTTGCTCAAGCTGTGCATGTTCTGAAGGGCTAGCCAAGATGTGCACGTGGCCAACAGACCACGCTCCTGAGCAGCTCAGCGCACGCTCTAGCCTCTTCCTTAATTGGGTAGTAACTTGGATCTCTCTCTTCTACCCAGACACTAATTTTTGCATAACAAGTAAGAACTTTGCGATATGTCTTTGAGATGTCAGCTTCTAGCAACTTTGCCTGAAATGGGCTAGGGTGTTCAAAAGTTGAGGGTGAAAGGATGATGCCAGCAAGAATATGGATAGTGCAATTATGCAAAACCTGTTTCCTTAAGAAAACAGGCTAAAACTAACAAATGCAGACAAAACTACATGATCCCTCAGGATTAAATATACTGTCTTATGGAACAAAATAAATAAGGTATATGACTTCTAAGACATGCCTTTTAGAAAGTAAATGAACAACTGGTTCTACAAGGGCAAAAAGATTTTCTAGTTTCCTGCTAGAGACTCTGAGATCTAAACATTTGCTGGAGTTAGAAAAGGTACACCCTAAACCCCATATTTTTTAAATAGTAGCAATCACCTGATGCCACAATCAGCTCTCCTAATAGGGATAAAACCAAAAAGAAAATGCAATTTTCTGCATCATGCAGCTTTAGCAAACTTGAACATGCTTGTAAAATCAGATCACATTTTAATAAACTAATGTACTCACAACTGTGTGCATGCTGGTTAGCTATACATCACCTGCTTGATGTTATTAGGTACCTGGAGATATTACATACTGTTCAAACCTTGGCAGAGTAAGAGCTAGCACAGGCCACTGCCTGGGGCCGTGGCAGCACACAGCAAGAATAGCCGCAGAGACAGCAGAGTCAGCAGCTGTGAAGGTACCTAAGCTGTAAATAATCCTCTGGAAGAGTTTCTGACAAGAGCAGAAACTATTTCTTCTCCTTCAGGATTCATTCTCAGTAACCCCTCAGCAACGTCTGGTTGGGAACGTGTGTGGCCTCCCTCACCCAATCTATTTAACAATTTCACCATTGCATAAAACAGGAGCTTCTAAATTCCAATAATCCCAGGCTCCCTGGGGTTAAAAATAGACCCAGTCAATAGCAGGGCAGGGTATTTTGAGGTACTTAAGCTTCTGCTCCTGTGCATTGACAGCCACACTAGCTCTACCACCCCCAAACATCCAGTTCAGATGTTATTTTTCAAGTGCAGAAATAGCAAAAAGGAAAAGAAATAAAATAAAGAAAACACCAACTGTCTATTCATATGCAGAGAGGGACGGTTCCTCTTGTTCTAGAGGGCTTGCATTTATGTATTTTTATATAAAGTTTGGTACATGAGAGCTCAACCACCAACAGCAATTTAAAGGCAAGAAAAAACACCAGAATTCAGTTTGAACTGAGTAAAAAGTATTTTCCACTTAGTATCAGAACGATGGAATGCAATTTTCCTATGCAGAAAGTAAAAAAATCAAATACCTCCATTAAAGTATTCCCTTTGCACTTGTTGTGAGCGTGTACCATCTCACACAATCTGTAGGACTACACATGCCCGTAGTTAAGCATATGTGCAAGGACTTAAGGGATTTAGTTAAGCCTCAAGAATGACTAGTCATAGATTTTTAAAAATGTAACTTAGCGTTTTCTTTCTTCCTTAAGGTATACAAAAAAGCTTCAAACGTTTTTTTTTAAAGTTTGCATAATTTGACATCTAGAGTATGTTGACTTGCAAATATGAATGCTTAGGAAAACATGATTCCTTCAGCCCAAGCAGTATTACATCTAATTTACAGAAAAAAAATGGAGATCAGAATAAGATCCCTTATCCTGAAAATAAGACATACTTGAACTATTTGAGAAAAATAATTTCGAAAAGGCCAAACTGTACTAATAAGAGAAATATTAAGCTTTTGATGGAGAGTTCAACTGCCTCAATGTTCACTTGTTGCCATACACCTTACCAGCACAAAGACCTAAGTGAAAAATGTATTTAAGAAAACAAGCATCTCCTGTATTTCAGCTGTTGGATCTGTTTTCCTGGGGGGAAAATACACAAAACCAGACACCAAAAAACAAACAAAAGCCACGAACAAAACCAACTTAAAAATTTGCCTGAGAAATTAATTCTGTATTTCTAAAGCCACCTTGCAAGTCCACCCACCAAAGTCAGTGAATGTGCATACATATTTATATGCACCTACGCACTTCCGTTTCAAGAGAAAATAGAAAGCAAATTCACTTTCTTACTTTAAAGTAGAAAAGAAATAGAAGGCAAAAAATTCTCAGGTGACTTCAGCTTGATTCAGTTCCCAATAGCCTAAGAGAACCCATTAGCTGCTATTCTAATGATTTCAATTATTTGTAAGAAACTAAAAAGCTGGTAAAATACAAATGATCATTTTATTCATAAAGTTAGAGAACAAGAGCTGCCTGTAACTGACATAAAAACCAGAAAAATCTTGGAGAAAAATGGAAGCCTTACAAAAAGATGGAGTGTTGAAATGATGTCAGAGTCTTAACACTAAAGACTTAATAGGAGACATTTATTTAAATGGAAAAAGACCAAATGTTCTACTGAAGAGCACATTTGCAATGCACAAAGAGCTCAGAGTCTCTCAAGATGCTCTTTCAAACAAATGTTGAGAAGGATGGCTGTTGAGAATGGTTTAATAATTTGCCTTACAATTTCAAGGGAAGTGTACTCAATACTAAATTGCTCAGAAGAGAAAGAACTCAAGCAGGTATTACAGACGCTGAAAAAAAGGACACTTAGGAAATTGTAAGTTATTTGACAAATATCCTTGAAATGCCTCTAACAAATAAGACAATGAACATTCAGACAAAGAAACAACAATTTAAACCAGCATCCATTTATTTTATTTTTGTGTTTACTGCCTTGAAAATAATTTGACAATAATAGGAAAACAAAGATGATTTCTTCTCCAACTACATAGCTCCTTTTTCTTTTTCTTTTTCCCCCCCCCCCCCCCCACTGGCACTCAAAATCTAACCCAGCTATTTTTACTTAGAGACATGTTTGCCTGCCAGCATTGATCAGTACATCACAAGCAACTGTAGACAAAACTTGATATAAATGTTTCCTCTAATGCACAGAGGCAAGTGCCATGGGATAAGAAGCAGCGTAGGGGAAGACCCTTATGGAACAAACATGGAGAAAGTGGAGGGAAGTGTGACCTCGCTTAGTTAAAATTCCTCAAATGTCTCATTTCTGTTATATAGGTCATGAGACTCTTCACAGGATGCCTTGTGCAGGCGCTAATCAACATCCAGTTCCTCTCATGGAAAGTCTAGATGCAGCCATGCAACTCAAGACAGGCTGGAGTAGCAAAGTGGTGATTGAAGCCCTCCAACTCTGCCTGTTCAGAGCAGTCAATGTATTTGCAGGTTCCTGCACTACAGAAAAAACGTATAAAATCTTTATGGAGTCTCACAATACAGTATTACATATAGCTAACTGATGGCTGGGCAACTTTAATGCACCCACTCATCACAAGGACAGAGTGGTTTTGTCAAACTCAGAAGAGAGCTGTTTAAATTGCAGGTGGGACCACACAGTAACTCCAGGTGACATGGATTTTCTGCTGGCAAACAACATACTCCACTATTAAATGTAACTCAACTAAACTGTAAAAGAAGGTAAGCGCTTGGAAAGAGGCAATTTTCCTCAATGTTTCTCAGTATCTCAAGAGCAGACAAAAATAGCCATTCCAAAAGTTATGCCAGCAAAGGAAGGTAAATTGACTGCATGTCACCTGGCAAAATAAAAGGCAACAGCAGCGTAGTAGAATAGCAGAAAACCAAGCCAGACTATGGCATGATCTGGTGCCACTTCCTGGTGTACCTCCTTCATCTCCTCCTTTATAATTCCCATAAAAGCCTCAAGCATGTGTATGCTGACTTTAATGCAAGTTTGCTCATACAAACAGGACTGAGATTAAACTCCCTTGTTTTGGAAACACCTGTTTGCAGTGAAAAGGTAGGCAAAGAAAACTGCAGAACTGTCTGTCAAGCCCTGAGACACCTTATTTCTCTCAGTGGCCTCTGAAGGAAAGCCAGGATGTCAGAGCATATGGACTACACCCTCCAACATCCACACCACTTGTCTTCCACTGTAACCTGGTTATAAAAGAAAGAGTGAGCAGTGAGGACAGGTCTTTGCTACTGAGATGCCTGTGAGGCCAAATGGTGAACAGGCCAGTAAGGACCAGGCACTAGGCCTGTATGCTGACCATGGTTCTCTCAACAACGCAGCAGGAATACTAACATGCCTCAGCAAAAAGACATAAAATCACTTACATGGCATTAAAAAGGAGCAGGAGATGTGCCATGGCAGTGAGGAGCCTGGCTGACCAGATCAGAAAGACATGGGAAGAGAGCACTGTAAAACTGGCCCTTGTTAGCCTCCTACAGTTACCCGTCCAAGGGAGACCTGAGAAGCTTCGTTTGAGAGTAGCAATAAATCATTACTTGCAAGAGTCTCACAATATGGAAAAGATCATCAGCATAATGTAGCAAGTCCCTGATGTACCAAGGGACCTCACTGCTGTGTTATGGAGAAGGACGGACCTAATGAACCAGGAACAAGCAACGACACATTTGGACCAGTGTTTCAAATTCCCCTGCTCTCAAGCTAGATGCCCAGCCACAATGAACTGCTATACTAGTGACCTGATCTGCTGTTGATGAGTCCCTCTGCCACTCTTCACTTCATGCTTTCACCCTGGCCAGGCTGCTTTGCACTCAAATGACACATCAAGGCTCTTAGCCTATGCGTGGCTTGCTGGGCCTCTTCCCTGTTGGGGACTGCACACTTTCTCAGCCAACTGCTTTATAAATAAAAGGAAAAAGCAAGGGTTGAGTTAAACACACAAACTGCAAAGGACACCTCATATAATTGCAGAAATGGAAAATGCGCTGCCTAGTCCCTTTGTAGAGGAGGAGTGTTTACTCACCCTCAGTGCAGTGCTGGAACCGCAGCTGCATTATTAATAAATCATGGGCTTCACTCTCTGGACAAGCCAGTGAGGGCTGGAGCTTGACACCAGCCCTCAAATCACTGGGAAGTTCTTGAAAACATACAGAAACTTCCTGGTGATTTAGAAACTCTATTTGGAGCTGAACTGAAAAGCACAAATTCAAAAACAGCTCCTTAAAATGAAAATATATTTACATTTCCGAAGAAGAATCACATGTAAAATTCCCAATACTCTCCATAATCGAATGAGGAGTGGCTAACAAATTATCTAGATGAAAAGAGACCATATCATTGTAGGACCGCCTACAGACAGCAACCAAGTGTGCCCGACCTGAAAAGAGAAAGGTAAGCAGGCACCTTTCTAGCCTTTTCTATACTCAGCCCATACTCCTCCTCTTCTGGGAATTGTTTTCTTAACATCAGTGATATGTTTCAGTTCCTGTCTTTTCTTGCAGCCCAACACACCTCAGATTACCTTCTTCAGTCAGTAGGGAAACCAGTGCTAGTAGCAGGATGGGCAGTGAGACCTCTACACCAAAAAAGCAGAACATGAGTGTGAAATACTCAGAGAATCAATAAACTAGATCACCTTAAAGAAATCAGCGGAAGAAGGAGGGTGACAAGAGGTCCAGAAATTCAAGCAAGAACAAAGAATGAAGCCCTGGCATGCAAGTAAGCTGCCAAAACCCCTTCTCTTTTTGCTGAAGGGCTATCTGCCCCCCTTCACCTGGTATTAGGAAGCTTCTAGAAGATCTAGCAAAAATAGCAGTAAGTATAATGCAGTTACATTTATCTCAAATGGTAGCTTACTGAATTAGGCAGCTAAATCACAATTATGAGAGAAGATAAGACACACTGGGATATCTTACTACCTTTCTTGAATACTATATTCATCTAAGCACTAGAATCTGTGATTGTGGTCTTGAAAGTGCTTATACATTCTCAGTACTGTGTTGAAGGAACAGACAATTATTCTCTCTGTTGAGACAGATTCAGCGCCAACTAAACAAAATTCTAGGTTAATCTCAAATTAAAACAGTGCCTCTAGGTTTTCCAGGGCATATATATCCTAACTTCCAGGGGAATGCACACACTGGATTCCCCACCATTTATTATACCACAACGACATGTCCATAGCACCTGTCTTCACCAGTGTTTTGAGTAGATGCAGGGATACCAACCTCAGTTGCATGACCACATCTACTATTTTACTCAGCCTTCTTTCCCAAATAGTATATAGGCAACTGAACGGTATTTCTCAGCCAGTGAGGTAGTAGTAGAGTAGAACTCTAATGAATGCTCGTCTATCTCCTGGCCTGAATGCAAGATACTTATTTTCTTTGGGGTTTATCCTATGGGGCTGGTTCTATAAGAATACATTAGGGATGGATCTGCTCAAATTATTAATGGATTTCTCAGTCTTCTTGTGAGACTAGACACAATTACTTCCACTCTGCATAGAATAAACTGAGATCAAATATGATTAAAGGGCTAAGAAGTGCCTGCAGTTCTCAGATCTCTGCCCTTCTTCTATTTTGCTGTGGAGAGAGGCATGGCACATGCAGGTGGTCCACTAGACTCCTACTGCTTGTTCCACCTGTCCTTTGCTCACCTACAGCATTCACAGAATCACAGAATGATTTGAGTTGGAAGAGGTCTTAAAGATCATCTAGTTCCAACCTCCCCTGACATAGGCAGGGACACTTTCCCCTAGACAAGGTTGTTGAACCAGTGCCAGTGCCTCACCACCCTCACAGGAAAGAATTTCTTCCTAATACCTAATCTAGATCTTCTCCCTTTCACCTTAAATCCATCCCCTCTTTGTTCTGTCCCTAAAGACCCATGTAGAAAGGCCCTCTCCAGATTCCTTACAGACCCCTTTAGGTAATAAAGGCTTCTCTGTAAGATTTCCCTGGAGCCTTCTCCTCTCCAGGCTGAACAAACCCAACTCTCTCAGCCTGTCTTCATAGGAGAGGTGCGTCAGCCCTCTGATCATATTTATGGCTTTCTTCTGGATTTGCCTGAGCAGGTTAAGGGCCCCAAAGCTGGCAAAGCACTGTAGGAGGGGGTCTCATGACAGTGGAGTAGAGGGGCAGGATCACCTCCTTTGACCTGCTGGACGCACTTATTTTGATGCAGCCCAGCATACCGTCAGTTTTCTTGGCTACAAGCACACACCACCGGGTCATGTTAAGCTTCTTGTCTACCAACACCCCGAAGTCCTTCTCCTCAGGTCTGCTCTCAATCCATTCCAGTCATGGAAGAGCACTGCCTCTTCCCCACTCTCAGCACCAGCATGTGACATCAGACAGAGCAAACACAAAGAGCACTGTGCTTGGTCCTTGGTCTAAAGCCAGCCCAGAGTGCACAAGTCTGTCCAATCTGCACACTGGCCTCTGCCAGGCCGGCACTGATGGCAAGTTTTCACACTTCCAAAATGACCAAATGTGGGTGAAATCTTACAAAAGCAGCATAAGGCAAAATACAGATGTCAGAGCAACCTTCTGCTGCTAGATCCCAAGGTTCAGCTGTAAACAATGAAAAAAACAACTTTAGCATTGAACCAGTTTTAAGAAACAAGAAGGAGAAACAACGCATTTACGTCTCAGCTATTTCTCAAAAGTGGCTGAAGTGTTTAACTGAAAACTTTAAACAAACACTGAGTCAGTCACTTGTATGTTTCAGCCCAGATAATGGCATTTTGAGAGACTTAGAAACCACAGAAAAGGAGGATATTATTTGGAAAGTGGTGGCCAAGATTAAATCCAGCTGATGATGATGGCACACTGTTGGTAAGAAAACACTCATATGTGCCTCATCAACACACCCAACCAAAGGCAGGAACTCCAAGCACTTATGTGTACAAAATGTAAAAGTATTTAAAACCAATGACAGTAACCAAAACATTGGGCAACATTAAAAATGAAATCTGATAAACTGTTTGTCCAGAAATACTTTTATGCAAGTAGTCATTACACATCCTGGCTGATGAACTCTGCAGACACAAAGAGTTACTGACCAGCCTTTTGGAGAATATAATGCCCACATCATCTAAACATGCTTTTAAGGCAAGCCATGTACTAGTGTACTAAGACTTCCCAGTGTCATACCAAAGCCCTAATGATTTATGCAGAAAGAAAAAAAGTCATGACCATTTGACTCAAGACAAGCGCGACTTCTCTGATTTATTTTCTTCGTTTGTTTTGAAGATTATACCTTCCCACCCTGACTTTTAGCCGGCAAAAGAAGTTCATCAAGTAATGACAGGCTATTATGAGATCTATCATAAAATGAGAAACCCACTTGGATAAAGGAACCGTGTTTGTGACTTGTTCTTCCTTCCCCTTAAAGCTTCTAAAGGAGATAAGCAGGCTCCCCTGCAACAGTGACAAACTAAACTGCTTTCAGTGTCTAGCTCCTGAAAGCCTTCACAAGTTTGGCACCATTCTCATCTGTTTCTCAGCAGAAACTAACACAGGGTCTGAAACAGTGTTCTCCAAACAGGAACCAAAGGACCATGTAATTTATGACTTTCCTTTGTGGGTAAAGTGTTTTCACTGCCTGCTCCTTATCTGAGCAGCAGTCACAAGATGGAGATTCCCATCAAGTATCTTTTTGTCAAATGCTTCCCTTTGTTTGAGTGCCAAGGAGGAGGAGGCAGGATGTAGTCAGAAGCCAAGGGCACAGCCAAGGCTTCCAACACTGCTTTTTACTCCAAAGCGGCAACAACAACCAAGTGAGAACTCCAGGTGAAGATTACACCACCAGCACTTGACAGACATTTTTCTGTCTCTGCTCCCAGGCAGAGAACTTTCCTCTCTGGAGCAGCAAGGAGAAGAAAACCACAACCACCAAGTCCTCAAAACTGGACACAGATTCTAAGAAGGTATCCAGATTACCACTGCACCTGGCAGCATGACTTAACCATGTCTTGATCATTCCCGGGACAATCATTAATCACAGCTACATCGCAGGACTTTGGTTTAAATATGCTTCATAAATGTCACATGAAGAACTTATTAAAACTAAAATTCCACAAAACATACCAAAGTTAAATGGAAAAAAAAAAAAGGCATAATGATCTCATGCTTTTCACAAGAGTGGCTCTTTCACAGCCAGGGACCATGAAGTATTTCTTTCTATTTTCTACTTTTATTTGTCTGATACACACATCTCAAAGGGATTACAATTGTCATGGCAAGTTAAATTCAGTTTGAAGGACATTCAGGTTAAAATGTAGTATGGCACGTAACTGTTAATCATAATTGAAACAATCTTGACTCAGATTTTCCAAAAAGCCTTTGTAATTGCAGACAGTCTGGAAAAGAAGTATTTAAATGGCCAAATGAGCAGAGTTTTTTTTTCCTATCCTGCTGCTTTTCAGAGAAGAAAAATTGTGATGGATGAGTACTATCCATCAGGAGAAACAGTCAAAATATGAGATCACTAACCAGCATCTAGACAGGGTTTAACCAACTCCCTTGTTTAATCACTGGGGATTCAGTGTCTGGATGGAGAGCAGGTGGGAGGGAGTTTAAATGATTCTATGAATTTAACACTAACATGTTAAAAACATTTTAAAACATTTTAACCAGCCTCTAGTACGTAGAAATATTCATCATGGGTTTCCAGCCCAGCAGAGAGAGAGATTCTCTCAGCCAACAGAGACTGCATGAACGCTGGTGTATGTAGCACTAAAAGCTATTTTGCCGTGCTAGCATGACAAAGACTGGAGTTTTCTTTGTCAAATGCAATGGAAAATCAGGCCCAAAAGATACAGCTCCTGACACAAGCTGTCATTTACCTTCTACCTCTCATTCACAAGACAGCCTGCAAAATATCACTCTTCAGGCTATTAAATTCCTATGCTATACTACTTAGTAAATAAAACAATAAAAGCAAAATGAAAGATCTACTTTCAAAGATATTTTCACAATTTTACATCCATCTGGGGGCAAGTAAACTGCTCTGTAGGGGTAAATATCAGGGTACCAACAAACACAGTATGGGAACCTAAAACTCATTAGGAATCCTTTGGAAAACCTATGAGGCAGAAAGAGCATCTTCAAATGAGGGCAAAGCTAGGCACTGCTAAATAGATCACAAGTACTCAGGTAAAAGATGCAGGAGGTTGGAAGGACTGCATTCATCTCTTCTCGCTGGTAGGCAAGCCACACACTACAGGATATTATTATACAGGCAGACCAAACACATAAAAAAAGTGATATTTTCATAAAGGTACCTCTGTATCACTAATGACAGGGCCTCTGATGCAGAGATTACTTTGGAGATGAGTTAACAGGAATGCAGTTCAAGCACTTAATTATTAGCTTTACAATTACTTAGCTCCATTTGTTTTCATAGATTTGTAGATGCCTTAAAAGCAGACTGATTAGAAGAACCTTGCCTTCCTATAGCAGATCATGTAAAATATAGTAAATAATCTCAATCTTCCTTGGCAAGTAACTTCAGTAGAAAGGAAGAAACTGCCAATGTGGAAAATGCCTTTTAATTAATTTTAAATTGACATTAAGACTACAGCAGCACTGTTAACATTCTTAAAGAATATTATATCTTTCAGTATATGTCACAGGGATTTTTATTTTACTTTACCATCCCACACTGAAAGCCCAGTGTTTCATCAGCAAGTATTTATCCGAGTTCTTCTCTGCAATGATTGTCCCAAAGTTTCCATGAATAGAGAATGCCAAACTAGCTTTAAATGTCAACTCTGCTTTAAGAAGAAGAAACTCAGTGAATTTTCAAGGTATCAAGGCCTCAGTTGAAGGTTCATCATATGTACAGCCACCCACCATAATGTAGACCATGCTTTATTAACTTTCCCATGCTATAATCCTGAGAACAACGAAATAAAGAGACAGCAAAGAATGGGATGCATGCCCAAAGGATTCCCTTGGCTGGTTGCATTTAGCAAATAAAGTGTTCAGTTTTAACTAGTTAAGGAATATTTGATTAGCATATCATAGTAAAACCAAAGAAAAGGTAAGAGCTATGAAAAACCTTTCCAAACTTCAAACAGAAATTAAACAAGCTTATAAACAGAGTTGCCCGCAAGCAAACAATTTCTGGAATGTACTGGGGGAAGCAAAGGAGAATCCCACAACAAAGGAGACTGCAAAAGGCAACTCAGTTTAACAAGTGGAATTACCAGTTTGGAGACTGCAGGGAAACAATGCAAAAACACCACCAAATCTGATACAAAGAACTTTTCTTAGCATTTAACAAAACCTCCCAACATAAAGGCCAACTTAAAGGCCACCAATCACTAGGTAATTAAATATGGCTTTTTAGAAATACAAAGCCTTACACAGAGTTGTTAATTACTCACAGAATACTAGAATTAATGAGGAACTGAAGGTCTCTCAGAGTAAAGCTGAACAATTTCAGATACATCTGATCACAGTTGGAAAATGTTAAGCTATTTAAGTACCAGACAACAATTTACATATCATCAAACAGCTGGCTGCCAATTTATCACGTATTTCTTACAGACATGCAAAGAGCAGATAACTTATGAAGACCTCTAAAACATGATACTAATAATTTCAACCTACCTTTTATGCTTGCTATTAAAAACAAACTCACATATGCACTAGACCCTAGATGTACAACGAAGTATTTTTCAGCTACCTCTGACTACAGCTAAGAGGACAATGACAAACCTGCTATGATGGGAATGTGATGATTATCACTGCTCTCTAGCACTCTAAAAACCTCCACGAACTCCCTTATGCTGGAGTATGGGCAACTGAGCATTCACCAATCTGGGAATGAGAAAGTAATTCTGCAATGTTTTTCTGTATCTGTGCATGGCTCAAGCAGGAATCATGGCTCATGGATCCAAGCAGCAAGTTGTCTATAGAGGCTGGCAAAGTCCCTCATTGCTGGACATCACATGGTACTCCACAACAATATTCAATGCCCCCAGTTCCCATTGCCTCACATGGACAGAGGGATTACTAAAGTGGCTCTGAGTACCTGTACTTGGAGGTGGGAGATTGCTGGTGCTGCCTACAAGCCAATGCCCATCTTGAGGACCCAGCAGAAAAGACAGCAAAGGACCCTATCCAAAACAATCCAATCTCCCTCATTTTAGCGCTGGCAGAACCCACAAAACATGGGGTGGGACAGCTTGAGCTTGTGTTCACATAATTAGCTATACATAAGCACCTCTTTTAATGGTCTTCAGATAAACATTATCTCTTGTTTGGAAAGGTAATGCATATACAAAACAAACTGTATCAAGTCTTTTCTTCTGTTCACAGTCATAAATAGATTAGGGACTGATGATAATATTCCTACATCTCTTTAGCTGCCCTATAGTTAGAAAAAGCAAATTCATATTCCAGCAGGTAATTTTTTTTCTTTGTTTAAACCTGAAATAAAAATATATGTTAGCATTCCTTAAAATGAAGCTGCTTCAAGGGCAGCAGAGTCTGATAAAAATATACTGCCTATTGGCTAGTTTGCCATCAATAGAGAAGTGAAAACTGCTATTCGAAGTACCACAATCAGAAAGTATGTAGGACAGATACTCAGCCAACTTCAACTAACTCCTGAGCAACAAGTCAACAAAGCCCAGTATCTATAAATGCTCTGACGTTTTATAATGTAAGAGTCAAGGTTTTCAGAATTTCTAGCTCCTTTTAAAAGTCTAAGAAAGAATGTCCAGGTAGGAGGTGAATGCCTCAAAAACACTTACTAAGTGAAAAACACTAACCTTGGGGAAAATAACTAAATCAGATGATTGTGCATTTAGTTACAAAATCAGTTCTGATGATTAAATAGATAAAAGTAAAGCCTAATCTTGATGTCCAAATGTAGCAATTGGTTGGAAATTCTGTGAATACAAATCCTAATCCCCAAAAAACTTTCACCTTTAGCATGTGGTAAAGGTAAAATGGCAATGTGAGCAGATTAAATTAATGCCCAGGAACCTTAAAAGACCTCAGCCTGAGGCTGTCCTTGTAAGACCATCTTCATTAGTCCAGTGTCATTAATAACATTATTTCTATGACTCCCAGCCATGTCTGGGCTCACTGTAGCATAGCACAAACCCGTTATTGACTCTAGTGGCATATAAATTAAGAACACACACACAAAAGAACATTATAAGGCAACAGAGCTCACATTTCTATGTCTGCTTCTTAAAAAAAAAAAAAACAAAACAAACAAAAAACAAAACCAGAACCCCCAAAAACCCAAACCACCAAAACCCAGAACAACACTGACTTTTTATCATTACATATATTGAAAGGAAAAAATAAGGATCAAAATTAATGTTATAACATAGTTTCAAAAAGAACGTGAAAAAGGTTTTAGCTGTGGGCCCTTAAAGTTTTGCTAAAGTCATTATTAATAAAACATTACCATTCACAGTTTTGATAAAGTATTACGGAATTTGGAGCCCCCCTCTCCCCAGTTCTTTCCTATTCCCTTTCCTGAGCAGTGGAAACAACAGCTACCAAGTCTCAGGGAGATTTTCCTCCCCTCTAGCACCCCTTCCTTCTCTCCAGAGTGCAAGCCGGGGTAGTTCCCCTCTTATCCTGCTTCTCTTCTCCTTTTCAAACTTCCAGCCTTTCTGCAAGTGACAAACTTCACTGCAAAACACTTTCTGCCTTTGCACTCAGCAGAAGGTTACAATTAGGAACACTTGTAATTACTTAGATGAGCTGTTGTACACCTCTGAATTTGTCTTCATATTCTCAAGAGCAAACCGCAGACTCCACTTACTCAAGAGCCACTGCAGCTGCATACTAGTAAATAAATAAAAATCACTTTTTCTGACAAATGATTCAGCTTTTAAGAAAATAAAACCAGCTGTACTGTGTTAGACCAAGGTCCATCCAGCCCAGTATCCTGTTTCCAAAAGCAGTGAGCAGCAGATGCCTAGGGAGTAGTATAAGAACAAGGAAACCATTTAATGATATATATTGAAAATATTTTTCATATATCCTTGATGAAAAACAGAGATGGAATTTTGACAGAAAAGGGAAAAAAAGGCAAAAGAAAACAGAGTCCAACACACACCCTTTGCAAAAGCATGAAACATTCCTTTCAAAATAAAAGGGAACCGAGGGGAAGATAAATCTTACAGATGCCCTTTTTTTCTTTAAGAACAAGAAAAACCCAAATTCTCACTTGCTATTCACAGAAACAGTGGAAACACACACTGATGCACCTCACTGGCCAGATAATTTTTAATAACCTTTATGCGTGTCAATAGCATTTTGAAAGGGTCCTCATGGAAACCTACAGGTAGGGATTTGTGTCATGGTACCACAGCTGAGAGCTCCCAAAGTATTTAAATGAATGGATTAATAAATACAGCTTCAAAATGTATATGCCTCAGACAGAGGGAAAGTCTGTTCCACTTAACTCCCCAGGGAGGGGAACAACCATTAAGGCACCATTCTGGAAACAGGCAAAACAGGTCGTACTCTAAAAAAGTGTGGGGTCAGTGAAGTACCCATGAAATCAACTGGAGGTTTTCGACTGACTGGACATGGGATCAGTCCCAGGAGAAGTCATCCATGGGGTCATAGGCTGGAGGGGCTATAAAGTCATAGATGCAGAAACCAACTGCTTTAATTACACTGTTAAGCTTCATATCTCCAGGATACCAAATCTGTGTTTTCCAGAAGGTCCAGATAAGCTAGTGAAACATGCCAATGACTCAAACTCATTTGGCAATGGGAAGATAAAAGAATCAGGGTATGATAGAAGATTAAAACCTTGAAACCCAGAGAACAAGAACCAGTATGAAAGAACAAAGTATTCGTAGCCAGCAGCATGAACATACCAGTGCAGAGACAGGAAGGTGCTCAGCTGTAACCTGGGGATGGAGCTGACAGTGGCAGAAAAGAACACCATGGACACTTTGATCAAACGCTGTCTGATGGTGGAGACACTGGTGTGACAAACTGTGGGAAAGGCAATCACAGCCCCAAGGACGTATCAAACACTAGCAGTTGTATCAAAACCAAGCACTGTCTAGGAAAGGCAGCAAGCTGTTGTGGCAAGCCTTCTTCTGTGGCAAGTGGCTAACTAGCAATGCTGTGCATGCTTCTGGTCACCAACATTCAAATAAGATGGAATTGGCCTGGAGCTGGCACAAGTGAGGGCTGCCAAGGTGACTCAAAGAAAGGGAAGCCTGTCTTACAAGCAGAGAAAAAGAGCACTGTCAGGTTTTTTTGGCTGAGTAAAACAAAGGCTGAGGAGGGGTATCCCTATTTCTGCTGAACACCCCAGGAGAAGTTTGGGTGGCAGGGAAAGGTAACAGGAAGGGGGAATGGGTTGCTTCAGCTGCAGAATAACAATGACATTCAGCTGGAGGGAGGTAAACTGGCAGTGAATAAATCCATGCTAGAAATTTGAAGAATGCACATGAAAAGTGAAGCTATAGGAAAGTCTTCTGACAGAAGCACAAAAATACCCTTCCAAAAAACTCTACCCACGTTCAATATGGAGATTAGTAAATAACTTTAGTGAGGAGATGACGTGGCTGCCCGTGATAAAGAACTCTCTTGCAGCTCAAATCAGCACTTGTAACCCACTCTGCAGCATGGCACTGGGCTTTGGATGCGGCTGCAATGTGGCTAGGGGATGTCTCTTACTCAAGGGACTTCTCATGCAACCTGCCTCCACTCCAGGAAGCTCAAATTTAAACATCTTGAGCCAACAGCTCCAAAGGAGAGACCTGACTCTAATATGTAACTAAATAAAATTGAAACAGGCCCCCTCCACATTCTTTAGGGAAGAGAAAGGATGTTAAAGTTACCGTATTTATATTAATAAATTATGTTTATTTTTTAAATGGGCTCTTAACCCCACACAGTATGCTCCCAAGAAATGCAGAGCCAAAAAATAATAAACTAATGAATTCTAATAATAATCCTGCAGATGCCATATCAGAAAGTTTCAGTCCTTCCTTCAGATCACTCAAGGTCTTTTTTCATTCTTCTGTCTATAGCTGCACAGCAAATTTTTATTCCATACACTAACACTGTTCTCCAAGCCAGTCTGAATTAAGCAACCAAGCCAGAGAACATGCAGTACTATCTAAACATAATCATAACAGCACTGGCATTACTATAATCTCTGTACCTGGTGTGTTTTCATCACCATACCAGAAAATAGCTTGTTTAGAGAGAAAGTTGCTTCACGTTATGTGCAACAGCAGCACACAGTTCTGCCTGCAGCTTTTACCGTTCTACATGCCCACTTTATTATTAGAGAAGTCACTGAAAAAGCAGTGCAGCCTTTTCCAAACTGTGTTGACCTCTCTGTGATCTCCTCCTGCCATTCACAGTGATGCAGGGCACTAGCATCTACTACTGGGTTCTGTTCCCTCACCAGTGTCACCCTCTCTTCTTTTGAGTTGCTCTACTCACGTCTCATTTCAAGCAATAAAGCAGTCTCGGATCAGAAGCACACTGGGATCAGCAAAACCTGTAAGGTCCAGCAGTTAATTAACTTCTGTTAAACTGAACCAAAATCCATCATTTCTTTACAGCAGCTAAAAAGGCTACATGTTTATTAATTTATTGTGCTACTTTTCCATTTGATGTTTCCACATCTCTATCCATCATTAAGGCAATCTGCTAAACAGAATTTGGCCATGTGTACAGATATGCTATGAATTAATTGACCTTCACTCACTACTTAATTAGCTAGTGACAGTATTTCTCATTTCATATAAAAAACTTCCTGGCTTCTTTCACACCCCTGATTCTCACGTTTATCACTGAGATGCACAGCTGCTTTATAGCAAATCAAAGCACACCAAGATACAATTGACACAGCTCACACAGGATCTTCTTGCAACATCCAGGACTGAAAGGCAAATAACTAATTAGAAAGAACAGCCTTACTCAATTATCTAATAATAAACTCCCTTCCTCATTAAACACATTACATATATTGTAACAGCTGGCATGCTGATATATCTGATGAAGGAAAATCTGCTTATAGTATTGTTGGTACTTTAGGGAAAGCTGGCTAAATCTGTTTGGGTTTTGTTTTTGTTTTTTTTTTATAGTAGTACTTGTTTAATAGATCATCTATGCATGGAACAATGGAGGTCTTCATTACACTGCAAAAATGCCAAGTTTGGGGGAAGAAAGAAAGAGAAAACATCTCCTAGGCCAGCCTCAAGTAATGCCAAAAACCAGCTTCCTCTTACACAAGGATACAGGAAGAGCCTTGCAGGCTGCTGTCCTGAAAAGAAAAAGAGATGTTCAGGACAAAACAGCACATGGTTCTTACATAAAACAGTCACCTCTGCTTTCACGACAGATTCCATTTTTTTCATCAAGTGGCTTTCTAAAGAAAAAAAAGGCCTCAAGAAACCTAGCAGCAGAGATGGTAACAGCAAACTCCCTCCTTCCAGAGACCTAACCATACTCTTAGACCTTCTGCTGCTCTCTCTTGCTGCCTTTTATAATGTCTGTGGTGCTTTCTATAGAATGGCCAGCTTCAGTGAGAGATGTCACCTTCCCCCCCTATCATCCAGGATCCTTTCACTGCCTTGCACACCCATCTAAAATAAGCTAAACCTGCACTCCTAATGGAAATTTCCTTCTCCCTGACAAAACAGAAGTAAAGGGAAGTACCAATGACTCATTAAGATAAATCTGCAATTTGAAAAGATTAAAAAAGGAAAGTGTCATGAAAACTACACCTAACAAGCAAGCAGAGGCTAAGGGTAAGAGAGAGTGTTTGCAAGCAGTCCCCTGCTATTGCTGTACTCAGCAACACAGACCTCTACTATCATTAAATGGGTAGTGCTGCAAGCACTGGCAGAAAGAAAGGCAGGAGCTTTACACATGTGATTACACACCTGAAAACCTGGGTTCCTTGTGGTTAACTGAGTTTGAAGGATGTCCTATTACCTTCACTCTCTGAGAAGCTGTTCTTTCATTTGGGAGGGCTTATAGCTCTCTCCGTCTTTCTCTGCTATTTGGCTACTTGTTTTTACAAAACTTGTAGGAACTTTTCTATCCTTGAGACTACGATCTCTTTGTCAAACTTGGCTGACAATTCAGTGGGTTCGCAACTTAGTGGGGGAGGAAGGAGAGAGACAGCCTGACTCCGTAAGTCTCATTTCCTCAAGAATCCAGGATAAAAACAATTATAGCCAGAAGGTTCAATTAGAGAAAGAGAACCGTAGACTTTCCTGCACTTCGAACACAAACCTAATGCATACTAATCAGCTAGTGCTACTATCACTGAAGTAATGAGTTTTGTAGCAAATTAATATTTGTATTGATTTATACTGAGGACTGGTGCAGGCTGGAACATCAACATCACCAATATGTTCAGCATGAAGAATAAAATCACTTACCAGCACCATAGTTTGCAGATGCTCACAGTATGTCTGTAGTTATATCCACACACCTCCATCTCTGCACATGCAAAGCCCTTGCTTTCATTTTTAATAACTCTGACAGATATTGGATGACCAGTGCTATGAAGCACACAGATGGAGTAAAATGCGTTTGGGAAGTAGCCTGCATTTTCCTAAGTAACAAGTGATAGGCCTTAGGCTGCGCCAGGAGAGGTTTAGACTGGGTATTAGGAAAAACTTCTTCACAGACAGGGTAGCCAGGCATTGAAACAGGCTGCCCGGGGAAGTGGTGGAATCACCGTCCCTGATAGTATTTAAAAAACATGTAGATGAGGCCCACAGTGACATGGTTTAGTGCTGGACTTGGCAGTCCCAGGGTAATGGTTGGACTTGGTGATCTTAAAGGTCTTTTTCCAACCTAACTAAATCTGTAATTTGTGACACTCATTACTATCTATTATTTTAGGAAAATCACCCTGAAGATACACTTTAAAAGGAAAGTATTTTTTCCCATTTTGTATCAGAAACCAACTATATGCATATTTGATGGCACTTGACATAAGTTCATGTGCAAATGGAGCAATTGAGAATTATCCTCCAGAGGAATGGGATTTCTTTGTTGTCATTTTCACGTTTTTTTCAAATGCATAGACCATACTCTGATTAATTTCTACCTTTAAAATCTTGATGAGAAGGGAGCTATGGTTGCTATTCAATTTAAATTTGCAAAAGGTTGTCCATCTTTTTATTTTTAAATGGACTGAGTTCCCTGTCATAACATCCCTCCTCTTAGAAAGATATTCTTTATTGTCATAGATAGAAAAAGATGAGCCCAGTTAGGTGGGTCACAACTATTTCAAATTAAGGAATGAATTCATTAGCTGTTAGCAGTACTATTAGTGAACTATGAAGTACAATCTGAAAATGTTCATCCCCTTCTTGGTCTCTGCAAGGGCATTGTTCTGTTACAAAAGATAGTTGCTTCTGGTTTTGGTCTATACGCCAACTTTCCTTTCCCCTTTCAATCAGGTCATCACTGTGGCAAACGCATCGTCTGCCTTTTTACTCAAGGCAGTTGACGTCAGAGTCTCCTGTTAATACAAGAGCTAAAGCTGCCTCCCAAGAAAGGCTTCACTCTGTTGCCATAGAGAAGTCAGCAGGACCATTTGGAACACCCTGGGACATCCCAGGCCTCTGCATGGTGCCAACAGAATGACACATTCCTCTGACATATCACTGGAAAGCCATCAAGAGCACCCTAGGGCACCTCCAACAGTATCAGATGCCTCTGTTTGGGTAAATGAATCAAACCCAGACTCAGGTCCTATCTGCAGCAAATAAATACATATTAACTTTAAAGTGACTTCCCTATATTACATCTAGCTTAAAAAGCTCACTTTTGTTGAGTTTTCTACTTGGCTGTAGGCGAGGTCTAGGGACCTTGTTTGACAACAGCAATGGAGCCTGGTCTAGTTTCTGATGTGCTAGGTTTTATTTTTTGGCTCACTGTGAACTGACAGAGAAGGTCCCAACAGCTCAGCTTCTGATTCATAGCTAAGCTGTTCTCGCAGCCGCTGTGTATCTTTAGAGGTGCCACCAGACTGACACTAGGTAAGCTCCTCTCCTGGTAACATGTAAGATGGTACGTGAACCCATTCAGTCAGAGGAACAGCTTCCCTGCGGAGTGCTCTAGGCCCAAATACAATTTCAAGCAAAAGTAAACAAATTAGGTTTTTACAAAGTTTAAAAGGTATGTGGCCAAAGGGACATGCAAGTGAGGTGGCAGAAGCGCATCTGATGGGATGCTAGCCCAGGCCATTCTGGCAGCAGCCACTACACTGTGCACCACAGATCCCCTCTTGTTTAAGTCAGACTGACCCACACGAGGAAGCAAGAGCTGAGAACCTGTAACACCTCATGAAAAAGTGTGTAGGTCATCTCTCAGTAGCAAGTGCGGCACTGAACAGTGTGGACCAGTGTGTGAGCTGCACGGTTGCAGCTGCTCACGGGGAGCAGGAGGGCTCTGCTGGCCCTCATCAAGTGCATGTAAGGGTGTTGCACCCCAGCTACTACATCTCTCACACATTTTAATGCAGCTGTCCATTTACTGTTTACTTCTTTCTTTTTCACCATGCTATGATTTGTCTTTCCAAGTGCTGGAACTATTTGACTTCTGAGGCACTGTTCACAACACCTTGCCACTGACAAAGCACCTGAGAAGACAGTTTCTTTCCCCATTGTCAATTTCTTCCTTGTTGTGGACAAGACCTTGCAGAAATGCTGGGTGGCAGAGCATGTCCACAGCCACAAGAAACATATCAATGTGGCAGAAAACAGATGTTTATGATTTCCTCTTGCATTTCAATTGCAGAATGGGCACATCACAGCAGGCTTTCAATGAAACGTTCCAATATCTCTAAACCCACAACAGTTTCCCTTTTATTGCAGTGGGTTTCCAATACAATCCACCTCCTCAAAAACAAGGTGCCAGTTTTCGTATCAGGAGATATGCATTGGGAGAGGGGTATGGTTATCAAACAGACTTGCAAATAAACTCCGCAATCCTTGTTGGGTTTGGTTTTTTTTAGATTTAAAGTATCTTTCCAGTGCTGGGATAACTGGGACTAACAGGAATCTGGGTCTTGTCTCTGCTAGGCTTTTACTTTAGGAAACAACCTGCATTTGAGCAGAACCCTGTGTTTTGTATTGATGATGCAAAGTATAACAGCTTGAGAAGAACAGCTGATGCCTGAGTTGAGAGAAAGCTACATAGACAGGGCCAAGGGAGCCTGTAATGAAAGAGGAACCACCTGCTAGCAAAATAAAGGAGTAGGTGGGGAGACCTGGAGAGAGCAAGCCTGTGGGAACAGTGAGTGACCTCAGTTAATGGGGAGTGTGGGGGAGGAGTGGGCAGCGAGCAATTGCTCTTGTGTTCAAAATCCTAGTGATGGGATGAGTCAGAGACTCTGATTGAATCTTGCCTTCACTACACCCACAGACTGGTTATTACAAAGCTCCGGGGAACACAGGTTGGTGCAGCAACAAAAAACTAGACAGTGAATTGATGGGCATATGAAGCACCCTGAAGTGCCCAAAAATCTGAAGAGCACCTGTCAAACACCATGCCCTTTCATGCAAGGTTTCCTGTAGCTCTAACTAATCTGCCTAGTTGCTCTTCATCTAATAGGACTTTGACTGATAACTGAGTGACAGCTGCACCTGAGATGAACAGGTATGGCAAAATACCTGGGAATGCTCTTTGCGAGTCTCCACTGGGGCCTCAGGAAGCACCAAGGTTAACTCAACCCAGCAAGGCCACTGCCCAGGAACTACTAAATGCTCTTTTAGTCTCTCAGGACAACACAATTCAGTGAAAAATAAGATACCTTTGTATTACATCCTTCAGTGACTGTTCTTGAACTGCTTTTTCTTTCAACCATTTCTGCTCCTAGTGCTCATCCTCCTCCCCAGGCCAGGCGACTTGCACAGCTTGTTCTACCACACCGAAACCAGCAGTGAAAGCTGCTGGTAAACACCCACTTGCTCACATCAGGCGGTCCTAATGAACTAAAGGAGGCATAAGCTGTTGGAACAGGTCTCCTGCTTGTGCAAGGTGCCTGCTCTGACCAATGAAATGCTTTGCAACTAAACCATGCAATTGGGAAGAGGGGCTTGCCACACCTTCAGAAGGAAGCAGGGTCTGGGTAGCTCAATGATCAAGTGCCCAACCAGTGTCTTCTTTGAGAATCAAATTAAAACAAAGTGCGCAGGTTTAAAATATGACAGGTCAGGTGCTGACAGGGGATAGCACTGACAGCCAGGACAGCCTCATGCTCTCAGTGCTGCTGCTGAGAGAGCTAAAGGAAGAAACAAAACAGGGCCTGAAGGAGGCACCCAGCTTTTCTAACATAATGAACTTCTCTGCTTTTCACAGTTTCAGTCTGAGGGCAGAGACAGTGGCAGCAGGTTAGGACTTGCTCCTTTAAGGCTGACTTGATGGCTGTGCCCTTCTGCTGCAGGGTCCAGCCAGCCTCAGCTGGGCTTCCAGACTTTGCTCCAACACAGGTGAGAAATGTCTCTCTCAAAACAGGAATAAATCCTAGCAAGTGGCATGGCCCCCTCTGCAGTGAGCAAGCATCCACAGCTTTCATTATTTATGAAAAAGCAGAACACCGGGTAATACAATAATTAAAGGCTTATTTTATAAAGACTCAGTTTAAGCCAAGCTCATAGACTTTTAAGGGTGTCTGCCCTGGGACATGGGTGTCCATGTTCAGCAAGTTGGTTTTTAACTCTGCCTTCCTTTTAACCCTTCCAAGCCAGAAGGGCCCACACAGAGACAGTTCTGTGAATAGACAAGGAGGGAGGCAAACAGAAAAAGGAAGTGATAAAGGAACTTGGGCCTGCTGAGAGGACTACGGAACACTTGAAAATAGAGGCTTTTTGCAGAAAACAAACAAGAACAGGTGATTGACAAAGCAGAGAATACTGAGTCCCTAAACTCACAGACAGTAGTGATCTTCAGAAAGATATTCCCCTTTCTTAAACACCCCTGTATCTCAGTTTATGCTAGATGTTGCTGCTGAAATTCATACTTTCATCTTCTGTTTAATCTAGCTCTTCCCTTTCCTTTGGATCAATTCAAAGAAGTCACATGGCTATATAATCACTTGAACAGAAATAAAAAAGGGGAGCTAGCTGTGATAAGACATAGAACTGGATGTAACCATCTCTTTTTAGCAACAGCTCACAGTTGCACAGGTTGGGTATAAGGTGAAATATTGTCTCAGGAAATAAGGGTGGCATAATTTCACGCAGCATCTGACGTCTAGCACTTTATTCTGAGCCAAAAAATTCCCATAGCCTGAAAAAGTAGGGCCTTTGGGAATCATACCAGTCCTGGGAGTATATTTTCACAGAGTACATTTAATACAATGAGTCTTCTCTCAAGTGATTTCCTCTGAACTTATGGGAGAGAAACATGCCACTTCCAGAGAGAAGTCAGTGGAAAAAACCCACCCAAATTAATCCATAACACAATTTACAGGAGATTCTCTTCTGCCTTCCCAATACAAGAACTGGGGATGAAATGAGGAGGATTAAAATGAACAGCAGTTGGTTTCCATGCTGTATGTAACAAAGTTGTGGAAGTCATTACTGTGGCATGCTGCTGGCACCGGAGGTGTACACAGTTTGGAAAGCAGTGGGACAAATCCACAGGATGGATGGTCACTGAGAGCTATTAAGTACAGCTATATCATGCCTGGCTCTCAACATCCCCAAGGAGCACACCACTAAGAGCCAGGAGAGCACTCAAGGAAGCCATTGCATGTTTGCACAACACAGAATAACTAAGTTGGAAAAAGATCTTTAAGATCATGAAGTCCAACCTTGACCCCATCTCGTAAATATCCACTACTGACCATTATAGGTTCATGTGGGCTAAATGTGGCTTTGATCTGAGCCAGGGTGGCCACTCCTGTTCTGAATGCAAGAGGAACCTACACAGTTAATCCTCAGTCATCTAAAACTGGCATTGACTGAACCAACTTCTTCATTGCCCACACTTTGTAACAACTCAGAGTCAGGAAAGCTTCTGCCAGGTGCTGTTTTCAGACTACCTGTAGGTTTTTTTGGCCTTTGTAAAAAAAATAAATAAAAAAAGATGAAGGGGCAATAGGTGCAAAACTGAAGTGGCAGCTGAACCTATTGCTCTTCAGGAAGAGTGAGATCTCTTCCAGCCTGCTACCTCCACATCCCCAAAGCCCACAGCTACTGAAAAGAGCAGCCTATACCTACCCCATCCTGCTGAAATTGGGTCACTCTGCAGCAAAGCAGGCAAAATTCATGGGCCCAGAAGGAATGAGCCACTCTGTCACCCAAGAGAAATGAGCTTGCCTATTTCAGTCATTCTTTCCCACTAGCTGTAGGCACAGCCCTTGACCTCACCTTGAATTTGAACAGTGTCACACCACATAACTGGGAGATGGGCAGAAATTCAGCCAGCTAGGACACTATAAACACCCATTTAAATGCTTTCTAGTACAGACAAAACTAGCCAATACCCAGTACATATGGCGCTCATCTACAGTGTCCAGATCGTCTCACCTGCCAAGTGAGAACAGGTATCACCTACTTCAAAGTGTGAGATGACCCTGAACCTTTGACATCTGTAAAACATTTAGATACTCACAAAAGAATCACAGGAAAGCAAAGGACTACCTATTGCACTCCAGCCCGGAGGTTGCTCTTTCACAAATAGCCTGTTCACTTTACAGACTTTTGTTTCCTTTCTCTAAATGAAGCTGAGGCCATCTTAAACAGATTCTTTTCAGTTCCAGGTATTTTAACTAAGTGGATATTCCTAAATTGATTTTTCTTTCCTGGAACCTTTTTAACTTGGTGAACAGGTTCCTGTGTACAGCTTTCAATTACCTTTTATTCTGTAGTGCGAGATAAGACCAGATAGGCATATTCTTAAAAGGCTTTCATGAAAATGCAAATGAACAGTTCACACTAGTCTGCTGGCTAAATAAATAGAAGAGTTGAAAGTGTTTAGACACTAGTAAATAGATAAAAGAATACAGAAAAAGCTGACTGTAGTCCTAAAGATGCTTTCATTTTCTTGTTACCACCGTAAAACTTGCAATGTCAGTACCTTCAAGACACTTCCTCTGCTATCTTGTGTTAGCTTAGACAACATATCCTTCTAGCAGATGACCTCCAAAAAGGGTATAAATCTAAGTTGAGAAATAACACCAGATTTTAAATCCCAGACTCGTGTGAAAACACGAGAGTCAATTCCCAGCAAAATGCACATGACCATATTTTCTTATCTGCCAAACTTTTCCCCTCCCACTCCTAGTCACCACCATTTTAACGCTTTGGATGTCTTCAGTTCTGTCTCAAATACAGCCAAGTGTTGTGTGTTCTTGTCCCCAGACATTATATATTAATTAGTACTATTTTGAAAGGATTTTCCTCTTTATTATCAGCAGGACAAGAAAGCCTTTAAAACAGGTTTGCTCATAGCATCCAAAGTGAAAGGATTCCTATGTGATATTTTGAGTGCTCTGTATCCACATTCTTCACTTTTAAGTAAAGCAACTTGTACCCAGCAAGAAGCACAAAAATATAAATGGAGCAGTTCCTGAAATCCAGACTTCCCAGTTACACAGGCCTCTTCACAGTCCCTTCCCATTGCACAAACACTGCAGCATCCAAAAGGAGAGCCTGTCAAGGCTCTGAAAAGGCTTCAGGAGGGTTTAAGGAAGCAGACAAGGCTCTGGTAGTGCTACTTCAGCATCCTCCATCTTCCTGCCTACTGTCAGGGCTCTGGGCCTTGCCATGGAAGTACCCTTTCATTTACCTTGGGCACAGTCGACCAGATTAGCTTGGCAAACTCCTACATCCATCACCATCCATTGGGCACACAGGGATCCACCTACACCCTCCTAATGCCCCAAAAATGCCTGTTCAGGACAGACCAGGCTTAATCCTTCACAAGAGAGAGGAACAAATGCTGAGCTGCATCTCAGGAGCCCATGTGGCAGAACCTGGCTTGAAATCAGCAAGTTTCTGGCCTGAATCTGAATCAGGCTCATTAGTCTTCAGCTATTTCTATCTAGCCTGGAGCATGTCACAGATGAAAGATATTCAGAACTCAGACAGTCTTCAACAGAGAGCATTTTGGCTCCTGAAAACTGTAATCAGTCCAACAGTTGTGTTGCAACTTTTGCTGGGTTTAAAGTCAAGTTTTGCAAGGACAGGTATTCAGAGCCAAAAATCCCCTTTGAGTTAACAGCAAACAGGGTTCATCAAATTCTGTTGACCTTTTACTTGGAACCAACAGACCTACAAATACACTTCTTTAATACAGGAAAACCTGGATTCTGATGCAATCATATTACTCCAGAAGCCCGGCCTAAGGCCATAGCACCATCATCAGCAGAAAGTGACACAGTGCCATGCAGCCCCTCTCCCTTCTGTTAACAGCAACTACAACCACCACCTAGGTTTAACCACAGTCAACTTCACAACGTGGTGCACAGTACCATCACAAAGACAGTGGTGGGAGCACAAAGGAGGACATGGCACAGCGTGGAGGCAAGTGTACCTGGCTGGGTTTATTTCCTTCAGTCAGTTTTTACTAGTTTAGAACAACCCTGCGGCTACATTCAAGTCAGTGTGAAGGTGCTTCAGGTCCCACAATCACAGGATGGTTGAATTTGGAAGGTCATCTGGTCCAAACCCCTGGTCAAGCAGAGCCACATACAGCTAACTGCCTAAGGACCATGTCCAGATGTTTTTTTAGTATCTCTGAGGATGGAGACTGTACCACGACCTCTGGGCAACTGGTGCCAGTGTCACCCCCCAGCTCTCTCAACCCCTCCTCATTGGAGAGATGCTCCAGACTCTGTGTCATCTCTGTGGCCCTTTGCTGGATTCTGTCCCATACCTCCATACGGGTGCTCTGGCAGCCTGATCCAGGTGGCAGATACCGATACCATGCTCCCTCGTCTGCCCTAGAAATCTGGAAAGAAGGCAGCATGCAGAAAAGCGCATGTGCTTTTCCAAAACAGGGGCTCTTTTGATTTATCAGCATGTAAAGGAAAGCCTGTCTCAGAGCTCTGTATCTTGTGTTTGACTGACTTCTTAGGGAGCAGCTATAACTACCAGGCACCAACTAAATGTAACACATACCTCAATCTGAGACTAAAAAAATTCTCTGTCTTCTTTGGATAGGAAGATGTTTATTCAAAAAGACTCAACATACTCGCTATCACTTATTTTTACAGCAGGTACACCAAATCAAGACAGTTAAAACACTAAGTCTCCAAAGCTCTAGATATTATGTAAATAAACTCTAAATAATTGGTTGCATTTAAGAGCCACTCAATGTTCAACAAGGAAAATAACACTCAAGCTTTTTTAATTAAATTCTGATTTTATCTATAATTCTAGACTGTTCTGTTTATTTACATGAAAAGTTACACTGCCAAGTGCCAAAGCCTAGTTCTGAAACTGTATGATTAACACCAGTATTTCCAAAAGCTATGCATCAAGTGGATTTATGTGACTAATGATCTCAGTCCCTCAACCAGTAGTATAAGCAAACTAAGCTAACCAGGCATGTTCTTACTGTACATTGTTTCCAAGCAAGTTGTGAGTGCTCCATCCCTAGCGGTGTTCAGGGCCAGGATAGACAGGGCTTTGAGCAACCTGGTCTAGTGGAATGTGTCCTTGCCCATGGCAGGAGGGTTGGAACTAGATGATCTTAAGGTCCTTTCCAACCCAAAAAAGTCTAATTCGATATACAGCATTTTACAAATACTCTTCTGAATAACAGAGATAATGGTTGTGAGGATACCAAATGATACAGCCAGGAACCATGCACTTGTCATGGCCCCCAACAGTTTTTACGTGTTGCACGATCAGGCAGCATAGTGAAATGCATGGATGCACCTCATACTCAGCAGTGAGGAGCTGCAATCAAAGACACTGTTGTTCTGTTATTGGGCTTCCCTCTACCTGCACCAGGGTTGGTGGAAAGAAACCTGTACCTCCATCTCTGCTGCTTCAGGCCACAGCGTGGCTTCTTGGTATAATCCCATCTTTACCAGGAATTTAACCCAACAGACTCAACTGGAAGACACAAGATGGGAAGCGCAGGCGTATGCTCTCTTCTGCCTCCTAGAAAGAGGGTGATGACAGGCAGCAGGATGGAGCAGCACTGCTTTAGCCTCCATGACTGAGCTGGAATGAGCTGGCGCCCTTGGGAGCAGATGCCCTTCCCACAGTAGAACAAAACACTCCTGCTTGCTTCAGCTACATTTCTTACATGGTTTTGGACTTCTCTCCACTGACAACCAGCATTGTTGCTCAACAGGTTATCCACAGCAATCCCTCAGGATTTCTCTTCATGGTATTATTAGCTTAGGCTATGACTCCAGCTTTGATTCATGGGTCGTAGCTATGCCTGCACAGAAGTCTTCAGCCTGAATAGCCAGCACCTCCTCTGCGAGCACCCTATGCTGCCTCGGGCAGCAAGAACAGGCACAGCACTGCTTCAGCGAGAATGATTCAGCAGCAGCAGCTCCTCTTGCACTGTAAAACGCTGCCCTGCCAACCCATGGGTGAGTGAGCCCTGCTGCCCACCTCCTGCCTCATAGCCCAAAGCCTTTACAATAGTTAAAAACTGTATTAAAAATACCCCTACTGACTTGCCTGGTTTTTGTAAAAGCTGATTATTGCCCATTTGCTGCAGACACTAGCATGGCTTGGTTTTGAAAGAAAAAGAAATAAATTAAAATTACTCCATTGGCAGGCAACCAATATACAAGAACATTTACAAAGAAGCTGTTACACTTTATTGAGCAGTAATCCATGGATTAAGGTCATTAATAGCACTCAATGACATCCTGCTATGACTCCAAAGGTGCTGCTCTGGTTTGCAGAATATGTAGAACACAACAGCTCCCCCCCAAACATTTTCCCTGAGTCACTTTCTTCTAAATTCTCAAAAGAAGAAAAATGAGAAAGCCCAGAAGAAAGATGCCTAACACAATATCCTATGTGCATCAAAAAAAAAAAACCACCCTAAAAAAACCCAAAACCCAAAACACCCTAAAAAACAATCCCCAAAGCCAAACCAAAATCCAAATCCGAAAAACGAACAAGTTATAATGAAAA